>ONZH01016419.1:0-98519 GCA_900303285.1 Rhinella marina
GCAGGCGGTGCAGCACGTATTATATTTGTCAGGAAATACATGTAATCAAATAAATGACGTGTTATTACAATCTGCATATTGTTGCATGTTGAATGACTGATAACACATGAAAAAGAAGCTTCAACCATCAACCACGTTGTAACAGATGCATTTAGTATGACAGATTCAAATGTGCCTTTTAGTTTTAGCCAAGATGAAGGAGAAGGCGGCAAAAAAGACTGGGGGACAGAATTAGTTCCAATGAACCAGCCCGTCTGGATACACACCTATATCCCTGGCACAAAAATCAGGATCCTGATGTAAGATAGGTGAATGTTTGTGAAGTAATCCACAAATAGATGTAAATTCCATACTATAAGTGGTACATCATTATTATAACTAGATATGAGCGAACGTGCTCGAAACGAGCACTGTACCGCTCGGCTCCCCTGCGCTCGCATGGGTGCAGGCAGCGGACGGAAGCAGCTGCCTGCGCCCATGCGAGCGCAGGGGAGCCGAGCGGTAAGTGCTCGTTTCAACGCGCAGTCGTTGAAAGTCATTATCTCTCTCATTAATTCACCTGAACGCTTATGTCCAGAAGTTAAATTACTAATCTACCCTTATTCATTTCTATTCTCGAGCATGATGCATTAGTTAGATTAACGATCAAATGCAGAATTGACGGATAAAACCTCGCTATGAGGCATTGAGATATAGAAGTCCATAGGATTAGCATTTCATGTTAAGGGTTCAGATACAACTAAGAATTAACATAATGCTTATAACATTTGTTCATACATAATGATCTCGCGACACATGTATATCTATATTGCTGATACATCATCATTGGACTTGCAATTCTTATCTTTACGCCACGTATGAGTACATGTATATAGCTTATAAGTCGTTAGATGACAGGAGACACAATTGAATCTGAGTCTATAATATAACCAATCCAAATTCTGCATGGATTGTATAAGCCATAAGTAGATCAGAGACTGGATCACAAAAGACATCCAGCTCTCGGCCAGAGGCGTGTGTGCAGCAACCCTTGCCACAAGTGACACCAATAGCCTACTACCTGCTTGGCCCACGCGTTGCTGGTTCACCAGGTATTATACTTCATTTTGTGCCACGTACAGCCTACTCGCCGTCACTGACTGTGAGTCTCACAGACAAAAACATTATTAGTGTTGGAATTGGGCCAGTTAGGTCCAGACTTTAATTGCCCATTTAGGAATCTGGTGGTTAGACTCATTAAATTTGCTTTTCAACAGGACTTTCTCCATCTGACTCTGGAGTCGTTAAATTCTGGACATGTTTAATAGTTATCGTCGTCGCACAGATATGGGCCAAAATCCCATAGAGCGTGTCAGTAGAGACACTTGTCATTGCGTGCAGTTTCACATGACCACTTGTAAGTTGGATTATGGCGGTTGGCATCAAACATGGGGGAAAGTTTGCAAACCACGCTCCAAGAGGTGCACAACGCCCTTTAAGGGTTAAAGGTTGGGCCTATGCACTTACCCTGACTCTGTGGTTGACAAGTTCACTCATGCACTTATTATAATATGCTCTTACATTTTATTTCACTGAGCTTTGATCACTAGGGACATGCGAAGCTTAATTTTCAGACCTCATTTTTGATGAGAGGTGTTATCCCCAATTTAACTAGTCTTGTACTCATGGAATTAATTCTGATTGCTTAATTCCAGCATACAATATATTTATTCAACAGCACGCCTCTTTTGATAGAGCTACAGTATCTTCAATAGGGATAATACAACCAACATGTTAGACACAAGAATAATCTTAGCTGTAACTATGTAACGCGCTTTAGAAGAACGGTTATCTCGCTTCATAATGCGTCTCATTGCAGTAGATATAACATATAAAGAGGAAGGACTGGAAAAGACATATGATTCACAACCTGGACTACAGTCTTAGTGGCTCACACGATGTGTCACTTTAGATATTCTTCAACACTTCTCCTGTACAGATTCACTCTCTTTAATTTTACCCATAAAATTAACATCAAACTCAAGGAAACCTGCCCAGCCTACATCCTCTACCAGGGCTGATGGTCTTCAGATCAGGCACCTTAGGAACTAACCACAGGTCTTTAGTCAAGGGTATGTAAACTACTTGAAATTTTACCCTTTTACTACAACGCCTGTTCCATAGGAATTTCCTTCTATAAATGGTATTGTCAAAATATCCCAAGTCAAGTTATCCAGTAAAGATATGTGAAAGCACTCGGGGAAATTGGGTTATCTTCTCGACAGCTGCCTCAAAGTACTATAACAGATCAGGATATTTCATGATATCTGTCTTGCAATCCGATGTTAATTGAACATTTTGAGAAATTTCTTTACAGGTATAACTAACTGCTCTACCTCTGTCTAGCTACTAAGAAACAGACTCCTCATCTCTAATATATCAGCTTCCTGCTCAACCTCTAATGTTCTTGTGTTATTCCTTATACCTCTCCAGCTAAGTGGAGAATATGGACCATGTCCTATACTCTCATACATGGGAAACCTGCGGATTTATAGTATTGATTGGGTTAAAGATGCTGGGAAGGAAGCCATTAGGACGCAGTGATGCGTTAGTAATAGGGGCGACGTCGGAGTAACAGACATTTTATCTTAGGAATTTTGGTAAGCAGATATAGGAAGATGATTAAACTAGCAAGAGCTTATTTTTTCTAGATTTGTATCTGAATTTCTTTATACTGCTCTGACACAAACAGATTTTGTCTCTAATCCCTCTTATCTGTATCAGTGTTCCGTTATTAGAGAGACTTCACTTTCATCTTAGCCATTAAAGGAACCCTCGACATTTTTCACGTCTTGCGTTGTTCGCTTTTCGGAACATTCACGACACCGGAACACTTTCTCAACGCATTCATTGCTCTCATAAGACACTCTCTATTATTTTCTGCATAGATCACATGAGCTAGTGACTAGGCTTGTTGTTCACCTATTGGTATAATCAATGAGTGCATATGACCATCGTAGGGCAGGAGCTGGAAAAATTCCAATGGTGTGGAACTGGAAAAATAAAACACAATGATCTGAGAAAGTTTTTATGGAGGAGGTGGGGTTACGGTGTACCCTATATGCAGAAACCACAATTTTCGACCTAAAACGTCCACTTCTCTAGGTCAGTACAACTACAATACAGGCTTCTATTTAACAACAGCTCGGCAGAGCCGAAAGAGATGTAGCAGCCCATGCTGTGAATACGATGATGGCTCCACCACTCTTCGCCTGTCTTGGCCACGACCCTGTTCACATGTGGTATATCTATGTGATCCAGTTTTCAGCAGCCTACCGCTTGAGGCTATGAGCAATGACAAGGAATATTACAGCTTTCCCGATCTCAGCTGGGAGACTCGGCAGCGTGTCCACGCTTGTGTACAGACTCCAGCATCTGAGGGAGAATGATAATAAGGTATAGCTGCAATCGACCGTCATCGACCTTATTGGCTTTGCGACTCCACACAGGCATTTCTGCATCTTCTAGGCCCGTGGCCGGTGGGTACGTAGAAATCAAAGCGGAGCAACTGAGTGGCTCACTGGAGCCTGCTTGCACTTGTGAGTGGGCACCATGCTGTTACGAGTGACAACTTTCTGCCATAACATGTATGGCAGTGGTCGCAAAGGCGTTACACGCGCGATGTCGGCCACACTTGATTAGCAGAAGTACACAAAGGATGGAACTTCCGAGCCCATACATGACAGCTTTACGCAGGCCCCTTCATCAGTCCTCCGTTCTGGAAATAGGTGCGGGTCCCAGCGGTGGGACCCGCACCTATAAGACAATGGGGGCATATCCTAGCGATATGCCCCCATTGTCTAAAATGAGAATAACCCTTTAAGTATGGCTCGGGAGCCACATGTGGCTTGCAACCCCATGCTATGTGGCTTTTCATGGGTGTCCTTAGATATGAACATATGTATTGGTAATTAACATTGTTAAAGACCCATCTGTGATGATTAAGGTATCAATATATATCCATAAATCACTGAAAAAGTACCCCTTAAAATGGAACTTTTATTTCTTGTAAAAATATTTAAAAATGTCCTATAGAGACTTAAGACTGCAGATAGGAGGAAAACGGACGGAAACACCCCTTTAAATACCACCCTCCTTAATTAAACCTTCCCTTTATGAAAACAGACCACAAAACTCCAGTTTTGTCCAACACCTTTATTTTTGTTGGGTGGTGATCGGCCACATCATATAAACATCATGCGGCAAGCTCTTTAAACCATGTCCACAACAATCAACTGACGGAGCGTTATGCCAACTGCCGGACTCCCAGCGGGCAAGTCCGCCATTCGACTTCCACCTCCTTGATTCGTTTACTCCCGCCTACTGTGAATTGCAAAACTCCCAGAAGATTTTGACACTAAAACAGAAAAAACATTTCAGCCAAACTTTAAAATACAAACGAAAACAGTTCCCAGATAGAATTAAAAAACCAAGGGCGGGAGGGCGGGCCACACGCTTCTCTAGCCCAAGAGGCAGAACGGGGGGAGGACCAGGGTATATAAACCCTATGGGAGTGCCCTACATTGAAGTGGGAGGGCTGGCCATAGCCCAACCAATAGCCCTTAGGAAATACCAGGGTGGAGGGTGCTGAACCATTTAACCCCTTACCAACACCATTACCCACTGTATCATTAAATGGGAGGGTGTTATAATCCCCTTAAACCCGACCTACACACCCATGGGGCGGGGGGATGGGGGATTGGGCATCAGCAGTCCCTGTGCCCCCTCCCTAAGCTGTCGGGTGCACTTCCAAAACAAAAAGTGATAGACTCAAGACACTGGTTATAGGTCACGTACAATGACATAGGTTGCCCAGGTGGACTCTTACCCATTCTTTTTATAAATCACTCAAGTTTCAAATTTTTAGGCTGTTGGGCTGGTATTAGCTTGTGACTCCAAGATACTCATTGTTTCCTAGATCAGGTAAGTAGTCCATATTTTTTCGAATCTACAGTTGCAAGAATTCTAGTTAATTATGGTTACCATCAGTAAAATCAATGGCAATAGAGTCAGCTATCTAGCTCTACAGAGCGAGTCCCTGCACTTTCCCAGTGCACCCATCCTGAAAAGAGACACCCCACTCAGTGGCTTTTTTATATCCTTCCTATCCATATACTACACATATGAGTCAGAGTGTTTTTTTTTAAGTTTTACCCAAACCCATTTCTGCTAGTAAATTATTCAGCATCATCAGTGGGATAGGAAAGGCTAAGAAAATAGGTTAATAACCAGGTTGTAAGGGAAACTGGTTTACTGTCGGACATGAAGCGCTTCATGTCTCCAATGGTCTGGAGCTGTACCACACAATCTGTACAGGCAGGTGTTCTCAGCTTGTGGTATCTCTCTTACAGTCACAGTGCACACTCTTCTCATTTTCTTTAATGCAACATACACTATTGCACACAACAAGCTGCAAGCTGATTAGTCTTAGTTACAGGTCTATCACTTATACAGACATAAACTGCTTCCATGATACATAGACTAGTCTGCTTCCTCCTGTCCCTCATCTATGGTCTCAGCGCCACTGGGATATTTGACTTTGGATGCCTTATCTAGTACCTGAGGTGTTGTACCCTTGTTACTATTACCAGTAGAGATGATCAAATCTTCAAAGTTTCGCTTTGACGAATATTCGCCGAATATTTAATTGATTCATCTCGGATAAGATTCGATTTGGTTCAAGTTGCGTAAAAAAGTATTTGTGTTCTGTGAACATTCCCATCAATACGTACGCCTGAGTGTACAATGTGTCCACGAAGCTTTAGCGTATTATTGTCTAGGCCTGCAGAAAGAACAAATGTACAGTAACAGTACGCTACTTAACTGAATATGTACACATTAGCATACAAATTATCAGATGCATAGCATTAGCGTACAAATTATATGATGCGTACGTAGCGTTAACATACAAAGATTTTAAAAGAATCTTCCAAAGCGAATCGGATTATTTAGATTCGCTTCGGTGTAAAAAAATATTCAAGATTCGTATCGAATCTACGAAACGGTGAATAGATTCGCTCATCTCTAATTACCAGTCACCTCCTCCAGATAACTAGCTGCTTGCATAAATAATGCTGGCTTTGTTTCCATCAGCAGCTTCTCAGCTCACTCTTCCATCCCCTGACTGCTAATCACCATGTAACTTACCTGTATTTCTCTTTATGTTGTCTTCCTGTGTTCAATCTGGGCTCTTTACAGCTAAAGTACTTTATGCAAATCAGATCAAGTGACCCAGAAGGTATTTGCACAGACACATAGTATCCATCAGTTGTGATACAGTAATGATATCACAATGCAATACATATTAAAGTACATTGTAGTATCATACAGAGAGATCCATCTACAATGTCCATCACATCCTCTACCAAGGTATATGACTCCAAACTGGTGATATGTTGTTTCAGAATACTGAAACATTATTGATATTTGAAAGCTATGGCCATGGTTCATACTATACTATATTACTGTTTTAAGAACAAAGAAGCTATGTTTTTATAATCCTGGACAATCACTTTAAATGAGGGTGTAAAGTTGCTGCAAGTTATCTCCTTTCTACCAGATAGGGGATAAGTGATTTGTGGAATTCTGCTGGGATCCTTTCCATACCAATAATGTGGGTTCCATTCACACATCCTAATGGAGGAGCCAGTTAACTATCTATGCTGCCATCCTATTAATTCTCTATGGGACTGCAAGAGGTTGAACAGCACTACCCTGGGCTATCTCTGAACGTCCCCGAGTTTACAGAATAAATGGAGCAGAAGGGCATTCAGTTGACTGGCTACTCTATTAGGATAGGAGAATGGGAACTGCATTCTCCGGATTGGTGGTCATTCCAATGGTCAAATCCACACCAATCAGTGATCACTTCTTCAGTGAATAAGAGAAAATTTGTTGCAACCGGAATACCTCTTTATATGCATGCTTGAACTTACAGGGGTCATTGCAAGCAATGGAGAAAGATGGAAAATTCTTCATCGATTTTCGCTGTCAACTTTGAGAAATTTTGGAATGGGAAAGAGGGGCATTGAGGAAAGAATTCAAGAAGAAGCGCAACGTCTTGCTGAAAAATTTATGGAGGATAAAGGTTCATTTCAAAATTATTTGTCTCATGAGTTCAGGCCACCATACATATTAGTTTTCTGTTGGATAACAGCCATTCTCTAATTAATTTTTCATGTTCAGCCAGTGTGAAACAAATGATTAGGAATGCTAAAAATCACATGCTCCATGTTTCAAGTTTTGTCATTTGGAAACTGCCCCAAACTCATTGGATCAATGACTGAGTCCCTGGAATCAGGGGGTACAGGCAATTTTAATCTGGTTTATGTGGTCAGCTATAGTGAGACTACCATATACACTACACCATACGGTGTGGTTATCCTTACCGTGGTCCATATTTTCCCAGTGTGTGAATTATATAGTTAAAGTAATGTCTGTTTGTAACCATGTGCTCACACATCTTTATATTTACTACCAGATACCCCATTTGACCCAACATATATTCTACGACTTGCCGTTCCCAATGTCATTTGTTCCGTTGTGTTTGGTGAACGATTTGATTATGAAGACCAAAAATTCTTGAGTCTTTTGTCATGTTTTCATGATCTTTTAGAGCTGTTCAACAGTCGTTCAGGGCAGGTATGTATTACAAAATGTCTAAATGTTATCTACATTAAATGTAATAACATACATTCAGAACTATTATAGGGGTTTACTACTACTGATAACTTTAGCTTGTATGGTCAAAATTAAACAGCTTGGTGTGTTTATTATGTATGTTCAGAAACACTTTGCCCATTTGGCTTTCATCAGATTTTTTCATATTGGCACAAACCTGAAAAATAGCAGCCGTTGAGTAAGCCTTAATATCATTGCAGATATCCTGGAAGAAAGCTTACTATTTTGTGTCTACAGTTATTTTGCTGACAACATAGGTGTAGGTTGCAGAAATAGCAATCAGTGTCAGACTGGGTTCCTTGAGCCCATATGGGGAAATTATTATTGGGGACCAAAACCATATCAGTAAAGTCTAGTAGGTTTAGATTGAAAGAAGTAGGCCCCAGTGGCATGCTATTGACACAAAGGGTCTCTCCAATAATTTTTTCTGCTGGACCTTTGGATCCCACTATGGTATCACAACCTGGGACCATCGGAGGATCCTCTGGTACTCTGATAGACCAATATGACAATGGCAGCAGTCGCAGCTAGGCTAAAGTGTTTACTCAAACAACCCACTGCCATAAAAGAAATACATTTTATAAACAACACATGGAAGGTGAGGGGCCCTTAAACAAATTTTGCACTGGGGTCCAAGAGCTTCAAGTTACACCTCCATAAGCAGACCTTAGTGTAATCATGGTTGAAAACTACAAATTAGCTCCAAATTAGCTAGATCCAACAGTAATACCTCCCCATATCTGTTGTCATTTTCTTGCTAACATTTTGGTATCTTAGAAAAAGTAGTGGACAAGTGGAAGGGAGTATGACTGCAGGATCAGATAACACATGTTTTGTTTGTAGTCTGTAACCATGGAAGCACAAAAGTCAGCACAAAAGCTGTAGACTATATGCAAAGTTGGTAATGTTTTTCCAGGCACTGCAGCATTATTTTGCACACGTGGGCATACACTATGTTATAAATATATAGTATAATGAGTATGACAAAATATGGCAACATACAGAAGAATATTGATGCATTTTTTTTACTATGACTTTTTCTATCAATCAGCTTTTCAATTTGTTCCCAAAAATAATGCCCTACATTCCTGGTCCTCACCAGAAGCTCTTTAAAGTTATGGACAAAGTAAAAAAATTTATTAAGGATTTGGTGAAAACCCACCGAGAGACTTTGGATGAGAACTGCCCTCGTGATTTTATAGACTTCTTCCTCATAAAGATGGAGGAGGTGAGTTTATATATAGTTAAAACAATGGAAGCTTTTGAGGGTAACACATTTTAGTGTACCCATAGCAACCAAAATGCAAGTATTGTTGAAAAAAAGATATTGAAATAATTAATTTTGATTTACTCCTTTTGCAACTAGAAAGGGCTTGCAGGTATTTGGTCATATTTGATTATTAAAATAACTATGGATTCTGATTATTTTTTTATTATTTATTTTTTTTAGGAAAAAAAAACTCAGACACTGAATTTCATGAGGAAAACCTAGAGGGGACAATATTAGACTTATTCTTAGCTGGAACAGAGACTACAAGTTTGACATTGAGATATAGTTTTCTTATATTCATGAAATATCCGGAAATACAAGGTGACCAATTGTATTATTAATAACACAATACACACGGGGGTTTTGCTATAGGGATGTAGAAGTTGTAGTTGCACTTAGACCCCAAGGAGATTTCTAATTTTTGCTAAAAAGGTATTAAATATATATTCCTCTCAACCTTTCACCCAGGGCTCAAGTTTCTTACACACACAAGACAACTCCCCAACACAGCCTTCATCCAGAAGCCATGAAGTCAGCTTCAAAAGGATTTATGTTAGTGGGATTCAGCAATTTTTAAATTGCTTATATAAATCGATAGAGCTTCCTGCAAGCCTCATTTTAGAGGTGTAAGTTAGGAAAAGAACGATATCAGGTTAACTAGGACAGTGCATTGGATCGTTTTCCCAAGTAATGGAAAGCCTAGACATGGCTCTGCCTGGCTTATTCACTTATTAGATATAGAACTCTAGGCAGTGTGTGTGCCGCCATACAGTGTCTCTTATTGCAATGGGGAAAACATAAAACTCTGCATGTCCCCAATTGGAATCTGAACTGAAGCTTCTGGAACTACATTAGGGGCCCAGATAGTTTTGTGGATGTAGCGTTATGGATCTGAGTTGCCTATAATGTGCATTAAACTATTTAGCAAATTTAAATAGGCTTTGTTCATTAGTTTGGTTGTAACTGCGCTATGGATTCAATTGCTAGACTAATAAATATTTAATTCTGCCTATGTTACTTTTAGAGAAGATACACAGAGAGATTGATAATGTAGTCGGCAAAGATCGCTGTCCATCAATGGAGGACAAGAGTAAAATGCCGTATACAGAAGCTGTAATCCATGAGATCCAGAGATTTGCTGATATTGCTCCTTCAGGATTACCTCATTCTCTCAGCAAGGACACAACCTTCAGAGGATATGACATTCCAAAGGTATCTGGAAGAATAAAGCTTCTTCTTGTGGAGGTCACCAAGTCGGCATAGAGAGTTGTATAGTCCAGATAGTGCTTTCTGGGTAGGAGGAAATGTAAATAGGCTCTTTGAAGACCAAAACATACAATATTTTTCACCTTATAAGGTGTACCGGCCCATAAGATGCTTACAGGTTTTAGAGGAGGCCAATAAGAAATATTTTTTATTAGACCTCATATCAGACCACCAATCAGAGCCCCAGTGTTAATCAGACCTCAGCTCACAGCCCCAGTAAGACCCTCAATGTTAAAAAGACCCTCAATAAGACCTCAGGTCAGACCCACAATCAGACCTAAGCTCAGACCCCAATGTGAATGACCCCCCAATCAGACCTCAGATAAGAGCCCCAGCCTCATTTTATCAGCCCTCAGCCTCATTTCATCAGACTCGAGCCTCATTGTATCAGCCCCAGCCTCATTTTATCAACCCCCAGGATCATTTAATCAGCCTGCAGCCTCATTTCACTCCTCACCTCCAGCACTCTATCTTCATCTTCCTGGCATCAGCTGTGCTTTGACCCGATGCTCACAGCGTGAGGTCACAGTGCGCCCTGCCAATTGTAGAGGACCCGGGGAGAGCTGCATTCACCACTTCCCGGTCCTCCAGTTCTAATGAGCGCTTCCATAATGGAAACGCTCATTAATATTCACCCCATAAGAAGCAGTGACATTTTTTCTGCCACTTATGGGGCGAATAATATGGTATCTAGTGTAATTGCTTGGATGGATATCCTTTAAGACAAAACCAAAATATTTTCCATAAGAAAAATATAGAAATCCACAGACAGCTCTATTTTTATGCCTTATTCAAACTTTTTACTACTCTTATAATAATAAGCATGTATGCTTCATGGCTAAGCAGGTAACACTACCTACAAAGGGTAACACAAGGCCTGCTGACCTTCTCAATGTCTTGGTTCAATTCTTTCTATAAACTACCAACCAGGCTCAACTTTTAACACTTCCCATTTTCTACATCTACATATATGATCTATTTACTTTCAGGGAACATTGGTGTTTCCAGTCCTGACCTCCGTCTTGAAAGACCCAAAACAATTCAGGAACCCAAATGAATTTGATCCTGGACACTTTCTCAGTGAGAATGGTTCCTTTAAGAAAAATGACGCATTTATGCCATTTTCTACAGGTAAGACATTATGAGCGTCATATAAATCTGGGTTTGCTATAGGAAAATATATCGAGGACAAACAGTATAAGGTGTGAACCTAAGCTGTGTTTAGGAACCAAAACTTGACTTGTTTTGCCAAGGAACCTATTGTCTTGACTCTTCTTTACACATCCACATTTTAATGTAAGTAACATCAATCTCATAAAACACTAATATGTTTAGTAACTTTTCACACAGCTTTGCATAAATCAGTGTTACAAACGACCACAATAAAATGTGTAATGTTGCTGTTTCTGAACGCATAGAAGTACAAATGATATAATGACCAGAAATAATGGTCTTACTTATTTACACACATTGTACTATTGATTAATACAAAGTTTGTTGAAAGGTTAGTGATGTTTTAAAGGAAACCAGACAGCATGAAAATGTAAAGTACTCTGCAGGCTGCATGTTATAGAGGAGTAGGATCTGAGCAGATTGATATATAGATTTGTGGGAAAAGATTCAGTAAAATATATATTTTATACATTTAAATTCCTGCTTATTCTGGGCTTTGAAATCTTGGAGGCCGTCCTATAAGTGATTGACATCTCTCTGTATATAAAGTCATAGAGGGAAGACTGTCAGTCACTGATAGGACCACCTGCTTGACTTCATAGCCCAGAATGAGCAGGAATAAAAATGATTAAGGGCTTGTTCACATCACCGTTAGGGATTCCGTTCTAACTTTCCGTTCTAACATCATTATAACGGAAAATAATGGAATCCCTAGGACGGAAATCAAAACGGACATCTTTAAGAAGCATTCCGTTTTGATCCGTCATAATAGAAGCCTATGGGAAAGCATAACGGATCCGTCTGGTTGCCGTTATGCTCGACGGAAAACAAAGTCCTGTCGACAGAACTTTTGTTTCCGTCCAGCATAATGGCAACCAGAGGAATCCGTTATGCTTTCCCATAGGCTTCTATTATGACGAATCAAAACGGAATGCCTTTTTAAAGGTGTCCATTTTGATTTCCGTCCTAGGGATTCCGTTATTTTCCATTATAATGATGTTATAATGGAAAGCTAGAACGAAATCCCTAACGGTGATGTGAACAAGCCCTAAGTTACACTTTTTGCAGAATCTATTCCCAAAATATTATATATCAATCTGCTCAGCTTCTGATCTATAATATTCTGCCTGCAGCTCAAACACCATGTTCAACGTGACAGGTTCCCTTTAAAGACATGACTTTCTTGTGGAGTCATGACCTTGCTATATCTAAAGATATGACACCAACATTCAGAAAATGAACATGATAAACCAATCTTATTTTGGTTTACATAAACATTGTAGAAAAGAAGAATTTAAGAGATTAAAATGTTTTTAAATTAGCTGTGATCTGTGATGGAAGCAAACAGTAAGTGTTCAATTCTACTGCACTGCCCCCATAGGGGAAATTAAGCATTACATAGTGCTTATTGAAATAGTTTGATGCTATGACCTATAAATGGGGGAACTGAACAGGGAACCCCATCCTTAATTAACTCAGTATTGCCTTAAACAATAATTAAAATTGATTCTCTTCAGCAGGCAACCCTAGTTAGTTTAGCTTGACTTCTTATTGTGTATGCTTGCTCTTTCTTCTCAGGCAAACGTGTGTGTATGGGAGAAGGCCTGGCTCGCATGGAAATCTTCCTGGTTATAACTACCATACTGCAAAAGTTTACCTTGGAGCCTACAGCAGACAGAAAGAATCTGAGTATAAGACCAGAGCCCAATACCAATGCTTCAAGACCTCATTCATACCAGATGAAGGTTGTGCCTCGTTCCTGAGCTGAAGATGAACTTCAAGCATAAAGGAAACCTAAAAGATCTAGAACTTACAAACAGAAGACAGCAAACAGACTGTAAATATTGAAGACTATCAATTGCAAAAAAAAAAAGCAATACAAAGACTAGTTTTCTAGTTTTTTTTGGCACTGATCATATCTGGATGAATGTACATATAATATAATTCTCATGTTCTGTAATTGTTTTGTTTTAATAAAAAATTAGACTGTACTGTGTCTTTTGTCTTTCTCTGGTACCTTCTACATTAAGTGTACATTCACTCAACAGTGGAAAACGGATGTGTAATTTTGAAATTAATGGGTCCATTTTTAACTGCCATTTAAACAGAAACACATTTATCTAAAGGCCGATACAAATGGGGACATGAGCGGCACAGAAGACAGGAGGTTTAAAAAAAAAAATACTCACCTTACCTATGGCATTTGTGGGAACCCTTGCTCTGCACTGGAGGTAGCAGGACCTGACACTTCTAATGTTGTGATATCACATGATCTCCCTGGGAACATCAGGTCCTTCTTCCTCCAATGAGAAGTTAGTAGTCCAACATAGGAATCATAGGTGGAGTGAGTATTTTATTTTTATCTATACTGTGGGAACAGCTGGGGCCTATTATAGATACTGGGGTAACAAAGGTGGGATATAGATACTGAGGAAATACTTGGGTCTATTATTTATTCTGGGGACAATATTGGGGGCTATTATTTAGACTGGGGGTACTACAGAGGGGCATTATTTATACTGGAGCCACTATGGAAGGGAGTATAATATATTATATGGACACCGCAGGAGGTGGGAGTTTTAAACAAAAGCCAATGAAATTAATCTAATGTAAGTTTTTAACTGATACAAAATGGACAGAAATTAGATGAACACATTGATGCAAAACTGCCTCAAAAAATTTTAGGGACACATTTATTAAGACCGGTGTTTAAAACCCCTTATGCTAGCAGTGTATCCTCTAAAGTTATGAAGAGGCGCCGGCCTCTTCATAACTTCAGTGGATCCACTGCCAGTTCTAAATGTAAGACAGCTTCCTTGCTGTCTTACATTTAGATCTTTTTCTAGACCCAAAAACAATTGTAGAAAAGGATAAATTAGATGGGCCTACCAGCCCTTTGATGCGCGTGCCACAGCCACTTAAGTAGACCTGGAGTTAGCGGAGAGAAGTCACAGATTGCAGTGTAACCAGCCATTGCGCCACAATCTGCACCTGAAAAAACGCCACATATCAAAAGTGCTTTCTGTGGCTCTGCAAATCATTTCATAATAGAAGCTAAATAATACTGTAGGTGCAGCAGCCATTCATTTCTGTAGAGCCGACGGAAATAGCCGAGCCAGCGCTCGGCTATTTTCGGCGGCCCCATACAAATGAATGGAGGGCGGCCGCGCATGCGCGGTGCACCCTCCTTCACTTTTGGGGGCCCGTTCTCGATATAGGTGCGGGTCCCAGCGGTGGGACCCGCACCTATCGGACAATGGGGGCATATCCTAGCGATATGCCCCCATTGTCCAAGATGGTAAAACCCTTTTAAACTTCACAGCGACCCTAGACTAACATAGTTGGTCCACTAGTCCACTAGAAATAAATCACTAAAACACTGTACATACAATGTGTGATATAATTCTGTACATGTACAAAACTGTCAATGTGAATAAAATCATCATATGTCTTCAAAAACCTTTATTTTCCCCTGCTGTTTATAAAACCCATACAGTAAATAAATTACTTTTCTGGTACACATGTAGTGCAGAAGTCACCCCTATATGACTATTTGATCTTCTACAATAAATAAATAAATAAATAAATAAATAAATAAATAAAGCTTCCTGTAGACTAATAATAATAATAATAATAATAATAATAAACCTTATCTAGTCTTCTACACAGAATAATAGTGTACATTAGTGTCAACTTCCTGGATCTTCACTTCAGCCTCCATGCTCCCTCTGCCGTCCATTGTTTACAATAAAAACCACTGGGTGGATATAGTTAATGGGGCATTGCTGGCATGCAGAGAGATCCTAGTCCTAGTGTGAAACTATGCTGGTATGCTTATAGCTACTCTGCAGACCTACATATTTGCCTCCATGGTAGCAGACTACAAATAAACCCTCTGTAGTCTGACCCTACAGTCGTGTTACACTATTTCATCTGCATCCTTACTATTTCTAGGTAAGCAATATAATTGTTATGCACCCTTATGTTCCATTCCTTAAATCCAGCCTTCCATAGTGCTCAGAATATTTGTTTGAGCTGGATAGACATATTCTTGGAACAGTCAGGGTGATATTTTGTGATCAAAAAGGTCTTCAATCAACAACAAATGTATGTTTTATCCAGAAAGCAGTGTCCTACCATTAGTATGTATGTGATGATTCATGCTCCTAGATAGCAGTGAGATGACTGATTTGAGGAAGAGCCTACTCGCATCAATTTAGAGAAAAAAAAATACATTTACAAAAGCCAGAAGACAATAGAGGATGCTAGTTAGTCCATGTATTTCTGCCACCTCTAAATGTATTATAACTCTACAACTGCCTGACAAGACTTCTATGAGAGGAAGAAAGAGCCCTGATTACCCCACCCACACATAATGATTGACAAATGGAGATGAGTGCATTTTTTTTAAATTTGTTTTCGTCTACTTCTTCCAACTCGGCCAAGACATTCGGTTTTGATACAGGTATGAATGAAAAATGATGTCGCTGTAGCGGCAGAAAATGGGAACTGCAGATCCTGAACGATCCTAGTACCCTACCTTAAAAGTTTGTGTGTGCATGCGTATGTTGGAACCTGTTCGTCTGTAGCCCTGAGGAGAACAGAAATGATTATCCGTTCGAGGTACCTGGAGCACCATTGATGTCTGCATCATGAGGCTAGACATGTGAAGAGGAGCAAGGTACACCTGACGCTAAGCCTCACCTCTAGTGGACCAGCACCCCTTTGAGTGGTCAGATAGAGAGTGTGGACTGCACCATTGATTTGTGCCAAAAGAGGATGAGTTAAAGACATGAGGGCCATGGAGAAGTCAGTTAATCATCTGCTCAGATGCTCTGGCCCGACAGTAGGGCAGGGTAGCCTTATGAACAGAGTGATGATCAATGTGTTCCCTGTGAGAGCTATTGCAATTGGGGTCAGAAGCACAGAGAAATCCCCTGTTAAAATGCCATGTCCTTGCAATATGAAGTTGGGGGGGAGGGGGGGGGTAGACCCCACAGATCAGCACAACTGTCAGTTACAAGTGTGCCACTGAGAGGGTCTGTGATGAGGAGTATACTCTGCCTTATTTGGTTTGAGAACTCTCTTTTGGGGGACAAAGTAACACACTGGATTGCAGTGCTAGAATTACTGTAACTGACACCAGCATTGAAAAAGGCTACATTGTTAGAAATCATCTACATTGTTATACTACCATCCAAATAGAAGAACTAACCCAATTAAAGACAAGAGAAATCTGGGACTCAAACAAATAAATTTTTTTCAATATTCTTCATATTTCCTACTTGTCACTTTTTAATCTTTGTTATATATTTTTATTTTTCCATTTTTTACATATTTTTATCCATCATTCCAATGGTACCAAAGGATGTTTAACTAATATATATTGAATATTATGTTTTGTGCATTTATTACTTATTATTTATTTTTTATAAGAATAAAGTAGATATATATATATATTTTTACTGAAATTTTACCGAATTATATACCCTGATAGCATCAATACGAATCCCAAACAAGTGAGTGTGCCTACCTATACTAACATTATAATTCATACTCTATTTTACGGCAAAAGGGTGAGCCGTTAGGTAAGTGCACCTCCTAATATTCACTCTTAAAGGTGGTGAGCCACACAAAACTTTGGCAATAAACACCAGCATTAATATTAAGCCATACAGTGTCCATGTGACATTCAAAAAAACAATGCAAATGTGAAAATTCAACAATAAATAACCATGATATGGCATTCATGTGCAAACTATACAAAAATGTGCCAAATAATGCATGAAAAAGTATCAGATACAATCTTAAAAGGTGACCCAAACATTTTCAGTGTGGTTTCCCATACGTTGTTGCGGGACTAAAACTCCACGCCTATCACCAGACACAATCCTATGTGGCTTTAACAGGGGAAACTGAGCTGTGTTTAAGACCTCTCTTACTTTATTAACTTATATAGCGCTGCTAAATTCCACAGTGCTTTAAAGTAGTGGTCCTCAACTCTAGTTTTCAGGGCCCACCAGCTGGTCATGTTTTCTAGATTTCCTTAGTATTGAGCAGGTGATATATCTAGTGTCAGTGTATCAGGACTTACCTCAGGCATTCATTCTGAGGGATATTCTCAAATTATGACCGGTGGTCCCTGAGGACTGGGGTTAGGGAACCCTGCTTTAAAGACAGCATCAAGTTGTCCCCAATGGGCTCACAATCTAAAAATCTGGTGTTCTTATAGACAAATTTTGAGAGGTGATCTGTAATTGATAGGTGGGAGAGGTTGGTACCTATAGCCTCCTTATGCTGTGGGTGATCATATGTGACTATGGGTATTACTAATAATAAATATGTATCATATGTACGCATATGTTGTGTTGTAATCATGTTTTCATTTGTAACCGTGTAACCATCTGTACAATGCAATTTCCCCTAGGAATCAACAAAGTTGTATCGTATCGTAACAATTCTACCCTACTCAAAAGTACATTAACTACTTGGAAAATCTTTTTCTCTCTCTCTGTCTCTGGAAAAAGTTTACCCAAATGAAGAAATTCTGGTTCTACTGAATCAGAATTTTTTCTGACAAATCGATTCGCCCATCTCTATTGACAAACTTCTGTGTACACATATCAATGCAGGGAGAGCTGTCAATCATCCCTTGCAGGATGGGTAAGGTGGACACTCATTTTCTCACCTAGGAGTCCTGATTTAACCCAACAGGATGCAACTGTTCCGTTAGGATGTGATTGTATTAAATTGAAAAGGAATAAACCTGACCTGGCATTAAAATCATTGTAAGGGCCCTTGCACATGACCGTATGCGTTCCGAGATATACGGTCTGTGAGCAAGCCATATGTCCCGTAGTGGCATAGATTGTGGGCATGGGAGCGCACAGCATCATAGATTACTATGATGCTGTGCACGTTGGGCTGCCCACGGGACTATTGTCCCTCCCTCATAAGATCATATGAGTGCGGGACAACAGTCCCGCGGGTGGTCCGACGCGCACAGCATCACAGTAATCTATGATGCTGTGCGCTCCCGTGTCCATGATCTATACCGCTCCAGGACATATGGCCCGCTCATGGACCACATGTCTTGGAGCGCATACGGTCGTATGAAAGGGGCCTAAGGCTATGGTTAACAGATCCATTTTTTCAGATGTGAAAAAAAACTCATCGGGCACCCTTGACTGATGAGTTTGTTCCATTTCACAGAGTGCATGGTGACAAAACTGAACCTTTTTACTCCGTTTTTGAGATCCTCTGCTGGATCTCAAAACCGGAATGCTAAACCACAGACATGAAAGTAGACAAAAGGTATAAATTACAGTGCTCAGCTTTTCTCCCTTTATGATATACTGTTATCAGATAAGGCAGCAGAAATCACCAATGGAGAAGACATGTAAGTGAGTGTAATTTGATCAATAGGCATCCAAGCATTTGTAGAAGTCATCTCAGTTTATTATCAACTGGGTTCACCTTGAGTACAAATAAAAGGTGTACATAAAATCTGTCTAACCTTTGAATGTGAAGAGCTGATTTAGCATTGTTAATGCCAGCACCAACTGATAACAACAGGCAATAATAATAATAATAATAATAATAATAATCATAATTAGGGATGAGCGAACTTTTGAAAAGTTCGGTTCGGTTCGCTTCGGCGAACTTTCTTGAATTTCGGATTCGTACGAACCGAACCTAAAACGAACCTTTCTATAACGGCTGAATAATTGCTTCTACAATAATGGGAGTCAGATAGGGTACAGTTTCGTTTACTTGCAGTTGCTATTACAATGAAAAAAGTGGAAAAAAACCAAGTGACTGCAACAATGGCGACACAAAATATACGCATATTTGAGAATTTACACTAATGCGTACGCTAATGCGAACATTCCCGCACAAATAACGAACATACAGTGTAATGTTGTCAAAGGTGCGCTACTTAACTGAATATGTACGCATTAGCGTACTCATACACTGCGTCTGCGAACATTCCTACTCAAGTAACGAACATACAGTGTAGCGTTGTCAATTGTACGCTACTTAACTGTAATATGTACGCATTACCGTACGCATAAACTGCGTCTGCGAACATTCCTACTCAAGTAACGAACATACAGTGTAGCGTTGTCAATTGTACGCTACTTAACTGAATTTGAACACATTAGCGTACATACTCAATAAATATGCGTATATTTTGCGTCACCGTTATTTTAACCAGATTCGTTACGAACTTTCTCAAAATTCGGTTCGGTGACGAACCGAACTTTTGGGAAAGTTCGTAACGAATCTGGTTCGTTACGGTTCAGTTCGCTCATCCCTAATCATAATATTATATATTAGTGTTCAGCGAGCATGCTCGGGTCCGCTCGGTGTACTCGAGCGCAATGCACGTTTGTTTGCTGCTACGCGAATAAACGTGCGGGAGAGTACTGGCATTCACTGTAATGTTGATTTGTACGCTAATGCTAAGCATTGTATGTTAATGCATACGAATTTGTATGCTAATGCTACACATTGTGCGCTAATGTGTACAAATTCAGTTAATTAGCACACTTTTACGAGTGAAAGGTGTAAAAGAGGAGAAGTCGCGATTCTGATCTTTTTCTATTAACCAGATACCCTCCCCTTTTCCGAGCAGGGGGTGCCTGGTTTAGTCCCATTGACTAACATTATGCTCGGGTGCTCGGCCAGGCACTCGAGCAACCCCTAGTGCTTGGCCAGAGCACCCGAGCATACGAGCACAGAGGTGCTCGCTCAACACTAATGTTTGTCATTATGTCATGACATCCAATCAGATTCATACTTTCGTTTTGTCAGCTTCATTGGAAAATGAAAGGTGGAATCTGATTGTTTGCTATAGGCAACTAAGGTTAGTTTCATAAATTACCCCAAAAACGTTTTGCTGGATCAGTAGTATGACAGACTTCATTGACTTACAATGGATCCCTCTGGTTCCATCATGGATTATGAATAGAGATGAGCGAGCATACTCGTCCAAGCTTGGTGCTCGTTCGAGTATTAGGGTACTCGTAAGTGCTCGCTGCTCGAGGAAATGGCAACTTCCGCATTGTGCATTTTTGGCGCCTAAAAACTCAGCCAATCACAAGCCAGGAGACTCTGCGGTACACCCAGCATCACGTGGGGCCCTTACATGTCGATAGCAGGGGTTGGCTGGCCTGATCAGGTGACCCTGGAATATACTAGTGACTGGCCGCGGTGCTCGGCTGAGATGCTGTCTGGATGTCGTTAGGAATAGAGCTGCTGCGTTTCAGGGAGAGTGTTAGGGCCTGCATTTAGTTCTTTGTTAGGCAGGAGTGATCTCCCAAGAACCCAACAGCCCTTCTAAGGGCTAAAAGAAATTTTTTTTTTGTCTCCTGGCTTGGCTGGCTGGCTGGCACTAGTAGTGCAGCTATCGCCATATATAACCCCTTTTTTTTTTAATGTTATATCTCAGTGATACAAATCCATTTCACACAGCAGTGTGGAACCATTCTGTGTGTCACAGTTCAGTACACTCACTACAATCCATATTTTCTGTCCAGGTGACACTTTCTGTACGTCACTTAATCCAACCGGGTCTTTTGCTGTCACGTATATAGCTTGATCACAAAAATCTCTGTGCGACATTTGTCTGGGTCGCAGTCAAAATAGCCACAGTCTGCAGGGTGTGAATTAGCTCTATGATAGTTTCTGCACGTCACGTTCCAAAAGAAACAAAACTAAAAAAAAATATATATATAAAAAAAATATATAAAAAAAAATAGTTTTTTGTTGTTTTAGCTCAGTCATACAAATCTATTTCACACAGCAGTGTGGAACCATTCTGTGTGTCACAGTTCAGTACACTCACTACAATCCGTATTTTCTGTCCAGGTGACACTTTCTGTACGTCACTTAATTAAACCAGACTGAACAAGTTTGTGGGTTTCAGTACAGCAGGCCCATTTATTTTTTATTTTTTATATAATACACTTATATACAGAAAATGTTGAACCCCAGGGCTAAGGGTCGAGGACGAGAGTGTGGGCGTGGGCATTCAATTACTGCAGGGGGCAGAGGCCGTGGTCCTGGGCAGGGTGAGACAGTACCTGCTGATGAAGCAGCAGGGGAACGCCGCAGAGCTACACTCCCTAGCTTCATGTCTCAACTTACAGGGACACGTGGTAGAGGACTGTTGAAACCACAACAGTGCGAACAGCTGATGTCGTGGATTGCGGACAATGCTTCAAGTAATTTGTCCACCAGTCAGTCTTCCACGCAGTCCACCCACGTTACCCAAGGGAGCACTCCTCTGGCTCTTCCACCTCAACCTCCTTCCCCCAAGTCTGCCCCCTCCCAGGAAAATTTGGAATGCGATCCGGCATACTCTCAGGAACTGTTTTCTGGACCCTTCCCAGAGTCACAAACCACTTCTCAGGTTGCTGCTGACCTCGTTCCCGATGCCCAAGTTTTCCAACTGTCTGTGTCTGTGGGTGATGATGATGATGATGACAATGTTGACTTAGTGGAAGAAGTTTGTAAAGAGGTGTCGGACGATGAGGAGACACGGTTGTCAGACAGTGGTGAAGTTGTTGTCAGGGCAGGAAGTCCGAGGGGGGAGCAGACTGAGGAATCAGAGGATGAAGAGGTGACTGACCCAAGCTGGGTTGATAAGCCGAGTGAAGACAGTGCTTCTGAGGCGGAGGCGTGTGCTGCACCAGAACAGGTTGGAAGAGGCAGTGGTGTGGCCAGAGGGAGAAGCAGGGCCAGAGCTGGTGCATCAGCAGCAACTGTTTAACGTAGTGAAGCTCCCGTGGCGAGGCCTAGATGTTCGCAAGTCTGGAGGTTTTCTAAAGAAAGTGAGGATGACCGACGGACTGTGGTGTGCAACCTGTGCCACACCAGGATCAGCAGGGGTGCCACCACTACTAGCCTAACCACCACCAGCATGCGCAGGCATATGAGTGATAAACACCACACTCAATGTAACCAAGGCCGTTCACCACCTCTTGCGGGTCACACCACTGCTCCTTCCCCTGTGTCTCTCGCTGCCTCTGCTAGTCAAACCCCTGCCCAAGACCCCGGCATGAGCGCCTCCCGCCGGAAAACCACACTTTCACCTCCATGATCCTCCACATTGTCCACCAATGTGTCCCAGCGCAGCGTTCAGCTGTCTTTACAGCAGACGCTGGAGCGCAAGAGGAAATACATTTCCACCCATCCACATGCCCAAGCCCTCAACATCCACATCTCCAAATTGCTGAGCCTGGTGATGCTGCCCTATAGGCTGGTAGAGACCGAGGCCTTTCGCAATCTCATGGCGGTGGCTGCCCCTCGGTATTCGGTCCCCAGACGCCACTATTTTTCCCGATGTGCCGTCCAATGCCTACACCAGCACGTGTCACAGAACATCATCCGTGCCCTGACCAATGCTGTTGGACACGTGGACAAGTGCTGCCGGGCAGGGACACTATATATCACTGATGGCACATTGGGTTAACTTGGTGGAGGCTGGGACCGAGTCTGACCCTGGGGCCGCTCATGTACTGCCCACACCGAGGATTGCGGAGTCTACCTCGGGCACGGTCTCTCAGACGTACTATGCCTCCTCCTCCTCCTCTGACCCCTCCTCCTCCTCCACTGAATTACCATCCGTGGGCACAGCACCTTCAGTCGGTAGCTCTAGGCGTAGCAGCAGTGCCGTGGGTAAGTGCCAGCAGGCGGTGCTCAAACTGCTGAGTTTAGGTGACAAAAGGCACACCGCCCAAGAGCTGTTACAGGGCATCATGGCGCAGACCGTTCTGTGGCTGGCACCAATGAACCTCAAACCAGGCATGGTTGTGTGTGACAACGGGCGTAACCTGGGGGCGGCTCTGCAACTCGGCAGACTAACACATGTGCCATGCCTGGCCCACGTGTTCAATCTAATAGTTCAGCGATTCCTCAAGACATACCCCAATCTGTCTGATTTGCTCACCAAGGTGCGCCACATCTGTGCGCATTTCCGCAAGTTGACCACAGATGCTGCCACTCTCAGGGCAGCGCAGCGCCGCCTACAACTGCCCGCTCACCGAATGTTGTGCGACGTGCCCACAAGATGGAATTTGACATTAAACATGTTATCCAGAGTTTACCAGCAGCGCAGAGCGATTGTAGACTGCCAGATGTCAACTTCCACCAGAACTGGTAGTCAGGTCACTCAGATTCCTCAAGTCTACAATGAGGAGTGGACGTGGATGTCTGATATCTGCCAGGTGTTGAGCAACTTTGAGGAGTCAACACAGATGGTCAGCGGCGATGCTGCCATTATCAGCCTCACCATCCCGCTGCTTTGCCTGTTGAAAAACTCACTGCTCCGCATGAAGTCAGATGCTTTGCGCTTGTCACAAGAGACGGTGGAGGAAGATACGTCGCTTGATAGCCAGAGCACCCTCCGGTCTGTTTCTCAGCGCGTATCGGAGGAGGGGGATGAGGATATAGAGGAAGAGGAGGAGAATGTCGGCGAGACAGAAGAGGGTACCAGTGCTCAGTCCTTCTTAACTCTTGAGCGTGTATGGGCTGAAGAGGAGGAGGAGGAAATAGAGAGTCAGGCCAGTGAGGAGAGGGAATTCTTGCGTGTTGGGACTCTGGCACACATGGCAAACTTCATGTTAGGCTGCCTATCCCGTGACCCTCGCGTTAGAAGCATTGTTTTTAAACACCGATTACTGGGTGTTCACTCTCCTGGACCCACGGGACAAGCAGAACCTTTCCACTCTCATTCCTGTAGAGGAAAGGAATAGCAGCTGGTGGCGTCATCACCGATAAGCGTACACGCCTGTCAACAGCGCTGACAGGCTGACGCTTATTAAAATGAACAAAGCCTGGATTTCACCGGAAATCAAATCTCCTCCGGGGGAAAGCAGCTAAAGATTAACATTACTTATGTATCCGATTCTTCTTCTGTACTCCTCCTACTCCTCCTTGTCGTCTTTGCCTAACGCTGACCCAAAAAACACAATTTTTTAGAGGTCCAACTGGCACTCTTTTGCCACAATTTTTCCGAAGGTCCACCTACAGGCCCTCTCTGTAAACAATTCCGAGGTCCACCTACAGGCCCTCTCTCCAAACCATTTTTCCGGAGGTCAACCTACAGGCCCTCTCTGTAAACTATTTTTCCGGAGGTCCACCTACAGGCCCTCTCTCCAAACAATTTTTCCTGAGGTCCACCTACAGGCCCTCTCTCCAAACAATTTTTCCGGAGGTCCACCTACAGGCCCTCTCGGTAAACAATTTTTCCGGAGGTCCACCTACAGGCCTTCTCTCCAAACAATTTTTCCGGAGGTCCACCTACAGGCCCTCTCTCTAAACAATTTTTCTTTGCACCTAGTTGGGTGCTTCCCTAACATGTGATGGGTATGTGCTTTGCCTTTCTTGGTCTGGGTGAGCACAATTGCCATGAGGGTAACCACCAAGCTGTTGCCTGAGAATTTGGGGTAATGGTGGGATTAGGCAGCCTCAGAGGCATCCATGCATCTTGCTCCTGCTGTTTCCTGTCCATTTCCGTGGTGTTTCCATCATTTTCTGAGGTTTCCAGGTTTTCACCCAGCCTTCCCTAGGCAGAGCCTTGGTCCCCTGCAAAAATGCTCGAGTCTCCCATTGACTTCAATGGGGTTCGTTATTCGAAACGAGCACCCGAGCATCGGGAAAAGTTTGTCTCGAATAACGAGCACCCGAGCATTTTAGTGCTCGCTCATCTCTAATTAGAACGCGGAGGCGGCATTTCCATTACTTGGCCAAGATGTTGGTGTACCTGGGTCGGAACCACATTTACCCAGTGGGCCATAAAGGACATATATTATCCTTGACCATAGTTACAGGACCACACATTGGTGCTGCCATGAACTGTACCAGACACTGACAGGCTCAAGGACTGGTCCACCTTAATGGGATTGTTTATCTATGAAAGAAGGTGGGCACCCAATTAAATTTAAATTACACATCTTATTTACCCCAATTTGAGAATCAAGACATAATAGAATTGATTATCTATTTAATAAGGGAGCCACCTCAATAGCAGTTAAATGACACAGCTTTTCAACCCATTTTGAGAATCAAGGCCTGATAGATCTGCCTATCTTTTAAACAAGGTGGACACCACAATAACAGTTATATTACACACCCCAATTTGAAAATTAAGTAATAATAGATATGTTTATATATTTAAGAAGGTGTACACCCCAATACCAGTTACATTATACTTCTTATTCGCCCCAATTTGAGAATCAAGTCCTAAAGGGATTGCTTATCTTATTCACCCCAATTTGAGAATTATGGCATAAGGAATAACATATTTATAAAACAAATTGGAAAAATGTAATTACACTGCTTATCCACTGCAATTATAGAATCAAGGCCTAATGGAATGATTTATTTTATTAACAAGTGGGGCATCCCAATAACCGATAAATCACACCGTTCATTCACAACAAGGTGGAAACCACAATAACAGTTAAATTACACAACTTATTCACCCCAATGGCCTGGATACATAGTGTGGTCTTAAAATGGTTAATGTCACATAATGGAGTTCTGTTTCCATTTGCTTTAGAGGCTTAATTTGCAGGCGTCATTGAAAACTATTTCAGATTTATAACAGTATGCAGTGATATTCTTCCCATCAAGATGTCAGACACCACGATGAATCCAGAGGGATCCATTGTAAGTCAATGAAGTCTCTCATACAACTGATTTTTATGCATCTTTTATGCATGAATGCTACAACATAAGTGTGAACAGAACATTACTGTTTAGATTTTTTGTAAATGACCAAATTGACAAAATCAATACTAAATCTACTAATACACAAAAAAAATTAATCTTTTTTTTTATCATAACCTGGGTGTAATCATGTGGCGCTGGCATTAACAGTGCTACATCAGCTCTTCATGTTCAGAGGTTAGTCAGGTTTTATTTGCACCCAAGGTGAACACAGTTGATAGTTGATAATAAACTGAGATGACTTCTACAAATGCTTGTATGCTTACTGATCAAATTATACTCCTGAAGTCAGTGATACGGCACACTTAATGAACATGACGTAATGAAATTATTTTAAATTAAAAATGAATATCACTTTCATGTCTTCTTCATTGATATTATAATAAATAGGCAAGGCTTGGCTTCCTATGAAATTAACCCTAGCGTGTGTCCAATTTGAATTCTTGTATTACAGGCATTGACTTCCCAAGGAGTTGCCACACAAGTGTCCTTACACTTTGAGTCACTGTGAGACAAGCGCATCACAAATTTGGCCGAGCATGCCTACGCTCGGGTCCGCTCGGTGTTCGAGTCTCTTCCCCGCACTGTAATGTTGATTTGTACGCTAATTCGTAAGAATTTGAATGCTAATGCATATAAATTTGTACACTAATGCGTACGCATTTTGTACGCTAATGCATAGGCATTTGTACGCTAATGCGTACGCATTGTGCACTAATGCGTACTCTTATTGTGCTAAAGCGTACAAATTCAGTTATTTAGCGTACAAGAGGAGAAGTCGCGATTCTGACTTTTTTCTATTAACCAGACACCCTCCCCTCTTCCGAGCGGGGGCGTCTGGTTTAGTCCCATTGACTAACATTATGCTCGGGTGCTCGGCCTCGCTCAACACTAATGTTTGTCATTATGTCACAAGAATGAAAAAAATAAAATAATTTATAGACTTCTAGTGACGTCAATTATGACTTTCATTACCTGCTTCTTAGCCATCCATGGTCAGACCCAGATTAGTGCATGTCAGAAGGCTGTATTCTTCTTGTAACTTTGCCAAATATTTCAGTCCCAGTCACCAGCACAAAAAATGCTAAAATGCCACTCAAAGTTGTTTTATGATCTTTGGAGTTGTGTGAACTGAAGTTCACTAATTGGAATTTGATCAGAATTTCAGAAAAAAATTCAATTTGCACCGAAATCCAATTTCCTTACGTTTCGTGCTAACGTATTGCATTTTTTCATAAAATGGCTGCTGCATGTGTTAGAACATGGAGCTAAGAACTCTGGGAACAAGGGATCACCCACAATGCCATCAGCAGCCAGCCAGCCCCTGTGATGTCACATCCCTATAAATAGCCTCAGCCATCTTGGCTGCTGCTAGAGATGAGCAAATCATCCAAAATTTGCTTTGGCGAATAATCGACAAATTTCTGACAAGATTTGTTCTTAATACGAATTTATCCAGTCAAATTTGCGTTCAAAATAGTTGTTTTGCAAACATTCCTGCACAAATTATGAACATACAGTCAGCGTTGTTAACAGTACGGAATAAGTAAGCATTAGCGTACAAAGTGCTCACAAATCAATAGCGTACTATTGACTTGCGATTGCGTCATACTCACAAGGCTAATCCGCAGCGTACAGTCCTCAGAGGCAGTCCATGTGAGGTAGAAAAGTAAGGTGCTCACTGCTAGCTATCTAGCTAAGTGCATAATTTACTAAAAACACCGTACAATAATATGTGTATAATAGGACACATTGCAGTACCTGAAAAAGAATACACACAATGGGCTAAAGTGTTTGAACGTTGCTGAACCAGTAAAAACAGTGTTTCTAAAATACAACAATGACATAATTATGCAAACATTTTAGTGCAATCAATTTCACATTTGCAAGCATAATAGGCTCAGATATACGTTTGAGTTGTGGCTGCTTGGCATGATAAAACACTGGAACACAGTCCAAAATTCAATGTAATCCAGGTGAGGTAATTTTGTAATCCAAACAGGTAACTTGTAATCCACATGGATAATAGAAAATAGCAGCAAATAGAGAACCCTTTTTGCAAAGGGGGCTCCCAAATAACCTGAGAAGGGGAAAAGGGAATATAGGCGCGCTTAGGCCCAACTGGGACAGCCATGTCCATCTGGGTGAGAGTCAAACAGGGGCAATAAAAACAACAAACTAAAAACAATGCCAACTAGCTCTCACCCGTCAGGTGCAGTCCATGGTGTTACTCCCATAGGTCCTCCTGAGGTGTCCTTTAAATCACTCAGCCAGTAGAAAGGTTCCTCAGATGAGGGAATTGAAGCTTTCCTCGCTGGAAATACTACTGAATGACATCAAAGGACATTTCTTGTAGGCTGCGCTGGCTGCCGTGGTTGAGCTCCACTGCCCTCTTCTGTCAGAATTCGGACTTGATTGGGTCCGGGTGTTAGTCACGCTGGTGAGAGCTGCAGCCACTTGCGCCTTTACTTTTCCCCAACCTCCTGCCGGGACAGCAGGGGTAAGGACTTTTGGCTGCAGCTGTTCTGGCTAGTTTGCATCCAGGGAAAAAGCCCCAGCTTCCCTGGCTTTTGCTGGCTTCATCTTCCAGGGTAGTTGGTACTGGTGGATCACCATGGATTGGAACGTAAATGATGAAGTCATAAGCTGACCCAGCTGAAAGGACTGTGGTGGTGGTGGAAGTCCAGGGACCAGAGGCTCTGGCTGTGGTTTCTCCCTGAAATGGAGGATGCCATCTGGTGACTCCTGAAGGCAGTGCTCGGGTCCTGGGCCTGGTGGTTCATCCGGCCAAACTTCTGATTCTGATGTAGGTTCCAGGGGCTTAGATAATAGGGTAGCCCTGGTAGCAAAGGGGCCTTTCAGGGATGCTATAGGAGTGTATTCCACCTGATCCCCCATGT
The DNA here is from genome assembly GCA_900303285.1 of Rhinella marina. Classification (NCBI taxonomy): domain Eukaryota; kingdom Metazoa; phylum Chordata; class Amphibia; order Anura; family Bufonidae; genus Rhinella; species Rhinella marina. The sequence continues at coordinate 29,068 of ONZH01016419.1, forward strand.
ACAGGCTGTGGCGGGGTTGTGGCAGGTACGGCCGTTTTACTGACCTGCAGCCCAAAAAGTACTCCTTGCCGTCCTCGTCATCCTCCAGGAAGCCAGAGCCTCGCTTCACCGAAAAACCACAGGACGGTTCCCCTTCGCTGCTCCAATGTAGAATCTTGCTGCCTAGGATGGTCAAGTACCTGGATGACCCAGTCCCCCACCACATTCTTGTAGTCCCATAAGGTCTGGACAGTTGCAGGGCACAGTGATGTCATGCTGTTCTGCACCTAATTTGTCTGAGCGAACAAAGTCACACAGGAGAGGAACTGCTCCAAGTCCTTCATCAAGAAATCGAATCCTGTCTTTCTCCTCACGAACTCAAAATCGGAACCATGGTGAACGACAATGGAAAGAACATGGTGTCAGCGCTGCGTGAAGGAGGGCTGAGATATGCGCACAACCTCCTTGAGCTGCAAAGGCAAAATGGTGTTCCCAACATTGGCTAATATGCAACGTTTCCATGAGTTGGATCTCCACCCTCCATATGTTGGACCGACTATATGAACAGAGAAGGCCATAAACAATTTCTCAATGATACAGGTGGTTAAAGGTACTCCCCTGTGTAACCTCGATGTTAGCCAGTGGCAGGTCATGTGTGACACCTGCCATTTGCTCAGGCCCTTTGAGGAGGCCACTTTATTTGTCAGTTGCCAGGACTACAGGATGAACATTGTCATTTTACTGCATAAATGTCCTGAACAGATGCTGCTAAATCTGTCTGGCTAGGGGACAGGAGATGTGATGCCTACATCTCACAGCCACATGAATCCTGTTGGGGCTGAACTGAAGGAGGAGGACATTTGCGCACAAGCAATGTGTAGAGAAATGGGTGGTTTTTCTGCACAGGTGACAGGAGAGGAGGGGCAGGAGCAGCCGGAGGAGCTACTCAGCAGCAGCAGCTAGACATGGAGCAGAACCTGAATCAGCAGGTGGTGGAATACTTGGAGTTCACCCTGCCACCCCACACCGAAGATCCCCTGGACTACTGGGTGGCCAAATGTGATTTGTGGCTGCAACTGGCTGAGTTTGCCAGGGACAGGGTTTCTTGCCTGGCCATCAGAGTGGGTGTTTAGTGCAGTGGGGACCATAGTTACCCCAAGGAGAACTCACCTATCCACCCAAAATGTGGAGAAACTGACCTTTTTGTAGCTGAATCAGGTGTGGATCAGCCAGGATTTCCACACACCAGTGCCTTATGCATCAGACTAGATCATCCATGGTTCTACACTCAAACTTTGTCAAAAAAGACCTGTTTCTTCTGGTCACCTGCTTCAGCTACTATTGTGTACTGCAACCCACCTGATGCCACACACCTGCTGTCAGGTGATCCTACAGCCACCCAACATCTTGTGCTGGTACTGGCTAGGCTTTTGCCTCCCACCTCCCCACACGTTGGGTCACTGGGCCACTCTGTGGTCTCCTCATTCTTCTGCCAACTCAACACTCTGTGGTGTCCTCATGCTGCTGCCACCTCAACACTATGTCATTGTGCCATTCTGAAGTCTTCTTATGCAGGTGCCAACTCAACATTCCATGGTCTCCTCATGCTACTGCCAACTCAACAATCATCACTGGGCTACTCTATGGTCTCCACATGCTGCTGCCAACTCAAAACTCTGTGGTCTCCTCATGCTCCTTCCAACTCTCCACTCTGTCACTGGGTCTTTCTGTGGTCTCCTCATGCTGCTGTCACCTCAATACTCTTTCAGTGGGCCACTGTGTGGACTTTTCATTCTGTTCCCACCCTCCCCACTCTATGATGGGGCTGCCATTTTCCCTTTTTTACCTTTTTACATCACCATTTATTTTACAATTCTTCTGATCAATTTTGTCTTTGGCACAGCCATAAGGCCTGTATCACATGGTCCTTATTTTGTAGGATATGCTCATGATTTGGTAGCCAAAAGCAGGAGTGGGTAAAAACACAGAACACATGCAAATATTCCATTCACGTGTCATCTCTGTTTTTGATCCACTCCTGGTTTTTTATTTTTTTTATTTTGTCCTTAGCAATACTGATGAATTACTGACCAAATTGAAGGCGGATGCTGAACAGACAGGATACTTTTTTTGGGGTTGTTCTTCTGACGTACACAGAAGAGCAAAATGATCAGTGACGTCAAACTTCAAAACGTCAAACTGCTGATACCCTGTCCACTCTGTCGGGTGTGCTCAATAGAGATGAGCGAATCTATTTGTCGATTCGTTGATTCATATCGAATCTTGGAAATTTTCAGCTGTGAAGCGAATCCCAATATTAGGTGATTCACTCCGTTAAGATTCGGAAATTTTCCTGAGGCTTTCTACGCATTCACTACGTACTTGTCCGATAAATTGTACGCTAATGCTACGTATAAGTTACTCTATACACTGTTGCGTACAAATTCAAGTAATTAGCGAACTTTGACCGTTCGTACGTTATTCGTGCGCAAAAGCCCGGGAAGTAGCCAGGGGCCATTCCTCTCAAGCAAAGCCCGTCATTTTCATACGCAATTTGTACGCTCATGCCTATGTGTTCAAAGAAGTTGCGTACCTTTTAAAACTGAACGTTCATTATTAGTGCTCGAATGTTCGCTAAATGCCACATAATAACGTAATATTTTGTACGCAGATTCAACGAATATATTCGTCAAATATCCGATTCTTATGAAAAGTTCAACAAATGTTTGGCGAATAAAATTTTGAATGATTCGCTCATTTCTAGTTCTCAACCTCTATTAGCGTTTAACCAAACATGTTCTTCTCTATGTGGAATCAGCTGACAGTTTAAAAAGAATGCTTCATACCTTCATGGTATGCTGCACAGCTCTTCATACCTGAAATCCACTAAGAAACAGAAAAAAATTTAATTTTTTTTAACCTGTGTGTAGTCATGTGGTGCTGACTAGAGATGAGCAAGTAGTGAAATATTCGAAAGTTCGAAATTCGATTCGAATTGACCGCGAAATTCGACTATTCGACCGCATATCGAATCCCATTAAAGTCTATGGGAAAAAAATGCTCGCCACTTGGAAATCTCAATTCGACCACTTGGAGGTCACCAAGTCCACCCTGAAACCTCAGAAAAGGATGCCAACACTGCTGGAATGCAACTGGGACAGCAGGGGAAGCATGTCTGGGTGCATATAACGCGCCAAAATCGCACTATCACAGCCTCTCAACAATACACTCCAAAGACAATCTAACCTCTCTGTAAAGTGAGACCATACAAGGAAACCTTCTTTCCTCTACATTGCCATGGACCCCAAGCCAAACTAGACAAAAAAGAAGATGAAATTCTGCACCCCTTAAAATCACGTTGCCTATGACAACCACAGATGGCATAGGCAAGGGGGAAAGCAAATAGACCCCACCCCTATTTGTCATTGTGTCTGTGTGTGTGTGAGATGTGGTCAGACATGTCTTCTTTAAAATGTAAAAACAACTCAAACACATGCAGAAGCCTTAAAATGCCCAAATTGTTGGCGCTTGAGATGTCAGTGACCCGACCTGGCCCAGTGTCATGTCTAGCAGGTAAAGCAGTGGGGATGTTGAGGGATGCGTAGGACCGCAAAAGGCAGGAAGAGGCCGTGGGCTGGCCTGAGGCTCATGGAAAATTTTGTGGAGGCCCAAGAGGTGAGACGTCTTAAAAATTGTGTGAAGGCTAAAGAGGTGAGACCTCTTAAAAATTATGTGGAGGCCCAAGAGGTGAGACCTCTTAAACATTTTGTGGAGGCCCAAGAGGTGAGACGTATTAAAAATTATGTGGAGGCCCAAGAGGTGACACCTCTTAAACATTTTGTGGAGGCCCAAGAGGTGAGACCTCTTAAAAATTATGTGGAGTTTTATCCCCTCCCCACCCCCCCACCCCCTCCTATTTTCTCATCCCTAATTTAATTTCGTTAATGTGTTGTAATGGTGAGAGTTTTAAAGGTACTCGTGTTCATAATTGGTAAAATAGATCTGATTACTTTAGAAGTCTTCACGCTCATAAGATCATATGCAACATTATCAGATGTACCTGTTTCAACTGTGTTTTTCTATTGAAATCATTTACTGAGTTACTGTAATAACTTTAAAAATTAATAAAATTTTATTTAAAAAAAAAAAAATTATGTGGAGGCCCAAGAGGTGAGACCTCTTAAACATTTTGTGCAGGCCCAAGAGGTGACACCTCTTAAAAATTATGTGGAGGCCCAAGAGGTGAGACCTGTTAAACATTTTGTGGAGGCCCAAGAGGTGAGACGTATTAAAAATTATGTGGAGGCCCAAGAGGTGAGACGTCTTAAAAATTATGTGGAGGCCCAAGAGGTGAGACGTATTAAAAATTATGTGGAGGCCCAAGAGGTGAGACGTGTTAAAAATTATGTGGAGGCCAAAGAGGTGAGACCTGTTAATAATTATGTGGAGGCCAAGAGGTGAGACCTGTTAAAAATTATGTGGAGGCCCAAGAGGTGAGACCTGTTAAACATTTTGTGGAGGCCCAAGAGGTGAGACGTATTAAAAATTATGTGGAGGCCCAAGAGGTGAGACGTCTTAAAAATTATGTGGAGGCCCAAGAGGTGAGACGTGTTAAAAATTATGTGGAGGCCCAAGAGGTGAGACCTGTTAAACATTTTGTGGAGGCCCAAGAGGTGAGACGTATTAAAAATTATGTGGAGGCCCAAGAGGTGAGACGTCTTAAAAATTATGTGGAGGCCCAAGAGGTGAGACGTGTTAAAAATTATGTGGAGGCCCAAGAGGTGAGACCTCTTAAACATTTTGTGGAGGCCCAAGAGGTGAGACCTCTTAAAAATTATGTGGAGGCCCAAGAGGTGAGACGTCTTAAAAATTATGTGGAGGCCCAAGAGGTGAGACGTGTTAAAAATTATGTGGAGGCCCAAGAGGTGAGACCTGTTAAAAATTATGTGGAGGCCCAAGAGGTGAGACCTGTTAAAAATTATGTGGAGGCCCAAGAGGTGAGACCTCCTAAACATTTTGTGGAGGCCCAAGAGGTGAGACCTCTTAAAAATTATGTGGAGGCCCAAGAGGTGAGACCTCTTAAACATTTTGTGGAGGCCCAAGAGGTGAGACGTATTAAAAATTATGTGGAGGCCCAAGAGGTGAGAAGTATTAAAAATTATGTGGAGGCCCAAGAGGTGAGACCTGTTAAAAATTATGTGGAGGCCCAAGAGGTGAGACCTCTTAAACATTTTGTGGAGGCCCAAGAGGTGAGACGTATTAAAAATTATGTGGAGGCCCAAGAGGTGACACCTCTTAAACATTTTGTGGAGGCCCAAGAGGTGAGACCTAATAAAAATTATGTGGAGGCCCAAGAGGTGAGACCTCTTAAAAATTGTGTGGAGGCCCAAGAGGTGAGACCTCTTAAACATTTTGTGGAGGCCCAAGAGGTGAGACCTCTTAAACATTTTGTGGAGGCCCAAGAGGTGAGACCTGTTAAAAATTATGTGGAGGCCCAAGAGGTGAGACCTGTTAAAAATTATGTGGAGTCCCAAGAGGTGAGACCTCTTAAAGATTTTGTGGAGGCCCAAGAGGTGAGACCTGTTAAAAATTATGTGGAGGCCCAAGAGGTGAGACCTCTTAAACATTTTGTGGAGGCCCAAGAGGTGAGACCTCTTAAAAATTATGTGGAGGCCCAAGAGGTGAGACCTGTTAAAAATTATGTGGAGGCCCAAGAGGTGAGACCTCTTAAACATTTTGTGGAGGCCCAAGAGGTGAGACCTGTTAAAAATTTTGTGGAGGCCCTAGAGGTGAGCCATAAATATATACATTTTTCTTATTTACGGAGCAATTCTACGGCGGTTAAGGAGGAGGAGGAGGAGGTGGAGGAGGAAATGGCACTTCATACAGATGGCACTTCACTTTTGGCTGCTTTCCACTGTTGGAGAAGCAAAGTCCGGGTCAATCCACTTGCTGTTCATTTTGATTAGCGTCAGCCTGTCGGCACTGTCGGTTGACAGGCGGCTGCGCTTATCGGTTATAATGCCCCCGGCTGCGCTGAACACCCTTTCTGATAGCACGCTGGCGGCAGGGCAGGCAAGCACCTCCAAGGCGTACAGGGACAGTTCCAGCCACGTGTCCAACTTGGAGACCCAGTAAGTGTAGGACGCCGAGGGATCGGGGAGGACAGGGGTACGGTCTGCCAGGTACTCCCGCAACATCCGCCGATACTTGTCCCTCCTGCTGATAGCGGGCCCCGCAGTGATGGAAGTTGCACGAGGGGGTGCCATGAACGTGTCCCACACCTTGGAGAGTGTTCCCCTGGTGGCTGTGGGCCTGATAGATGTTGTGGGACTCTGGGAGACCCTCTCCTCTCTGCCGCCAGCGATGGTGGGTGGGAAAATCTCCATCATGTTCTGCACGAGTTCCCTCTGTTATTCCAGCAATCGATTCGTCCTCTCCTCTACCGGAATAAAAGAGGAGACGTTATCTTTATACCGGGGGTCCAGGAGTGCGAAGACCCAGTACAGTTTGTTCTCCACTATCCGGACAACACGTGTGTCCCGGGAAAAGCAGCCCAGCATGAAGTCAGCCATGTGTGCCAGACTCTGAATAGGCATGACGTCACTGCCCCCACCAGAAGGATCACTTGCCATTTCCTCCTCTTCCTCTTCCGCCTCCTCTCCGCCCCATCCGCGCTGAACCAATGGGACGCACACAGCCTGACTGCTACCCTCGCCGCCAGCATCCTCCTCCTCTTCCACAGCCACCTCCACGTCGTCCTCCTCCTCCTGCAACTGCCACCGAGAAGCAGACAAAAGTGTTGTCTGACTGTGTAGCTCCGTTGCGTCTCCTCCTACCCCGTCTCCTCTGCGTGCAATGCGTTCTCCCTTATTGCGATGAGCGATTCTTTAAAGACGCATAGGAGCGGGATGGTTACGCTCACTATTGCGTCCTCGCTGCTGACCTTCTTGGTGGACTCCTCAAAGATACGCAGTACATCGCATATGTCTGCCATCCATGGCCACTCGTGGTTGGCAAACTGAGGGAGCTGAGTTGGAGGCACGCGTGGATTTATAATCTGGTACTCCATCAATGCTCTCTGCTGCTCACACACCCTGGCCAACATGGAATAGGTGGAATTCCAGCGAGTCGGCAGGTCGCACAACAGCCGATGTTCAGGCAAATGGAGGCGTTGCTGGAGTTTTTTTAAGCTAGCAGCAGCTACAGTTGACTTCCGAAAGTGAGCGCACAAGCGCCGCACTTTCACCAGTAGCTCTGCCAGGTTGGGGTAAGTCTTTAGAAATTTTGGACTACCAGATTAAAAACGTGGGCCAGGCATGGTACGTGATTGAGTTCGGCAAGCTCCAGAGCCGCCACCAGGTTACGGCCGTTATCGCACACGACCATGCCTGGTCCTAGCTGCAGCGGCGACAGCCACATCTCCGTCTGCTGCAATATGGCGTCCCTCACTTCTGGGGCGCTGTGCTTCCTGTCGCCCAAGCTGATGAGCTTAAGCACCGCCTGCTGACGTCTCCCCGCGCCAGTGCTGCAATGCTTCCAGCTAGCGCCTGAGGGCGATGTTAAGGCAGAGGAGGAGGAAGAGGAGGGGGGTGTATCAGAACCCATGGTGGCAATCTTGGTCGGGGGTGGTAGGTAGGCCGTCTCTGTTTGCGACCCCGTCCCCGCTTCCACAACATTCACCCAGTGTGCCGTCAAAGAGATGTATCATCCCTGGCCGCAAGCGCTTGTCCACGAGTCGGTGGTCAAGTGGACCTTTGCGCTGACTGCGTACCTCAGGGCCCGCCTGATGTTACGCGACACGTGCTGGTGCAGGGCGGGGACGGCACTCCGGGAAAAGTAGTGGCGGCTGGGGACGGAATAGCGAGGTGCGGCAGCCGCCATCAAGTCGCGGAAGGCCTGCGTCTCCACAAGCCTAAACGGCAACATCTCCAGGGCCAGCAGTTTGGAGATGTGGCAGTTTAAGGCTTGGGCTTGGGGGTGACTCAAGGCGTACTTCCGCCTGCGGTCGAACGCCTGCGAGAAGGACAGTTGTTGGGACGAGGAGTGTGAAGGTGCAGGCGAAGAGGCGGGGGAAGGGGAGGCTGAAGGAGAAGGCCCCAAAGTAGCCGAGGCAGAGGCAGATGTGGAGGTGTCCTGGCTGGAGGTCTGGACCACAGTGGCAGCACACGACAAAGGGGAAGAGGCAGTGGAAGCAAGACCGGGCGCAGGTTGTATTGCGTTTGCTCTCTCCCACTCCGCCCAGTGCTTGACTTCCAAGTGACGCCGCATGCCGGAGGTGGTCAGATTGCTCTTCTCAGAGCCCCTACTCAGTTTTGAGTGGCAGAGTGTGCAAACCGCGCTCAGTTTGTCATCCGCACAAACATTAAAAAAATCTCCACACCACAGAAGTACGAGGCCTCGATGGGGGAGCTTCGCGCGACTGTCCGCTGCCGGGAACAGCTTCGGCCCTGCTGGCTGTGGCCTCACTTCTCTGTCTGGACTGTCCTCTGCCTGTGGACATCCCTCTGCCTGTGGACATCCCTCTGCCTGTGGACATCCCTCTGCCTCTGGACATCCCTCTGCCTCTTGCTGCCTTTTTCGGTGCTGCGCAGACCACCACCTCTCCACTACTTTCTTCGCTGGACATCACCCCTGGCCAAGTGGGGGTCGGTCATTTCGTCATCCACCACCTCCTCTTCCACTTCCTCACTCTGCTCCTCCTGCTGCCCACTGGACATTCCAACAGCCTCCCTTGATGGCAACTGCGTCTCATAATCATCATCGCTCATGATAACAGATGCTGGCTCAGGGTCCACATCAGCAGGAGATGGCGAAAACTCAAGTGTTTGGGCATCACTACAAACAAATTCCTTTGCTAGCTCCTGGGATTCTTCCGGCACATCTGAAAAAGGACCCGAAAAGAGCTCCTGGGAGGGGTCAATGGTGGGATGACTCTGTTGGCCAGGTGTGGAGGAAGGAGGGTCAGAGTGAGACTGTGTGGATGACTGGCTGGTGGACAACTGTGTGGAAGCGCTATCGGCTATCCATTGCACCACCTGTTCAACCTGCCTCAACAGCGGTGTAACCCGCCCCCTGCTTAACTGTCCCATAAAGGCAGGGATTCTGGATGAGCGGGATCCTGGCTGACCCTCACCAGCACGCATTGTATCCACACTGGCTTCAACAAGGCCCCCAACAGCATTTCCGCGCCCCCGTCCTCGTCCACGTCCTATTCCGCTAGCCCCCCTCCGCATTTTATTTTTTTTTGTTACAATATTTTGCCTTCACAGCCGTGAAATAATTTTGCAAGAGAACGCACAGTACAGTTGCCAATTATAAGGCCTATATATATTTTATAGTTCAAGGTACACAGCCGTGTACTAACTTTTCAGACGGTGGGTATTAACACCAGGTATTTAAATAATTTAGCAAGAGAACGCACAGTACAGTTGCCAATTATAAGGCCTATATATTTTATAGTTCAAGGTACACAGCCGTGTACTAACTTTTCAGACGGTGGGGATTAACACCAGGTATTTAAATAATTTTGCAAGAGAACGCACAGTACAGTTGCCAATTATAAGGCCTATATATTTTATAGTTCAAGGTACACAGCCGTGTACTAACTTTTCAGACGGTGGGGATTAACACCAGGTATTTAAATAATTTTGCAAGAGAACGCACAGTACAGTTGCCAATTATAAGGCCTATATATTTTATAGTTCAAGGTACACAGCCGTGTACTAACTTTTCAGACGGTGGGGATTAACACCAGGTATTTAAATAATTTTGCAAGAGAACGCACAGTACAGTTGCCAATTATAAGGCCTATATATATTTTATAGTTCAAGGTACACAGCCGTGTACTAACTTTTCAGACGGTGGGTATTAACACCAGGTATTTAAATAATTTTGCAAGAGAACGCACAGTACAGTTGCCAATTATATGGCCTATATATATTTTATAGTTCAAGGTACACAGCCGTGTACTAACTTTTCAGACGGTGGGTATTAACACCAGGTATTTAAATAATTTTGCAAGAGAACGCACAGTACAGTTGCCAATTATAAGGCCTATATATTTTATAGTTCAAGGTACACAGCCGTATACTAACTTTTCAGACGGTGGGGATTAACACCAGGTATTTAAATAATTTTGCAAGAGAACGCACAGTACAGTTGCCAATTATAAGGCCTATATATTTTATAGTTCAAGGTACACAGCCGTGTACTAACTTTTCAGACGGTGGGGATTAACACCAGGTATTTAAATAATTTTGCAAGAGAACGCACAGTACAGTTGCCAATTATAAGGCCTATATATTTTATAGTTCAAGGTACACAGCCGTATACTAACTTTTCAGACGGTGGGGATCTGCTACATACCTGTTGAGAGTGGTGTGGATCTCGGCTGAGATCCTGTTGCTGAGTTCTACTTAAAGTTAAGTGTTTTCCCTTCCTTTGGTTATTCCTGTTTGAGTCTCCTGTTCCTCCTTACGCTTGGAGGAACAGGTTACTCTCTTGTGTCATTAGACTGCAGGGTGTTCTAGGGTTTACTCAGATTAGGTTCCTGTGTATGAGCTTTCCTACCACCCGGGTTAGTTCATACTGGTAGCCAGCTAGGGCCTAGTCTTAGGGTCCCCTGCAGGAGGTGACCAGTTCCCTGGTTTTGTCTGTTCCCATCCCTCATACGCTCGGTGTGGCTTTTCCCCCCACACCCGAGCGTGACACCAGGTAAGTGAATAACTTATTGGGTTTTAGCAGACCCAGATTAGTTCTGAAGTGCATTTCAGAAGGCTGCATTCTTCTTGTAACTAGTCCAAATATTTCAGTCCCAGTTACAGAAGAAATCTGCACAAAAAATGTTAAAAATACCCCTTAAAGGTCTTTTATGATCTTATAGAGAATTGCTTATCTATTTATCAAGGTGGGCCCCACCAAAACAGTTAATTTACACAGCTAATTAACCCCAATTTGAGAATCAAGGTCTAATGGGATTGCTTATCTGTGAAAAAAGGTGAGCACCCCAATAATAGTAAAATAAGACAGCTTATTCACCACAATTAAGGAATGGAACAACTTATCTATAAAACACGGTGGAAACTCCAATAAAAGTTAACTTACAGTACTTTTTCACTCCAATTTGAGAATCAAGGCCTAATAGAATTGGTTATTTAAGAAACAAGAACCTAAAGAACAGTTAAATTATACTAACTATTGACACCAAGAAGAGAATGAAGTCATAATATGTAGATCTTCTTATCTATTTAACCAGGTAAAACCCACAATAACAGTTAAAGGGAATTATCCAAGATCTATAATGCCCCATATTGGCTCCCCCCCCACCTGTCCTCGACTCAAATGTTTTAATCCACGATGCTGAGATGCAGCATGTGGGAGGGAAGGGGGTTATAATTGCGTGCAGGCATCAGAAGTGATGAGGGTGCCAGGCATATGGGAAGAATTATAGATCTTGATTAACCCCTTTAAAATACACACCTTATTTACCCCAATCAACGTCTAATGGAATTGCTTATCTATTAAATAAGGTGGACACTGTTCAGATACATAGCTCTATTAATACCTTCATCTTCTGATTACACAGCCTGCACTTTCCCTGCAGTCTCCCTATTCTCTCCCTACAGTATGTAGAAACTCTCCCTGTAGTCTCCCTTTTTTTGTTAAACACATTAAAAAATCACTAAAAAAGATACAAAAAATCCTGCATGAGATGATAAATGAATATGTGGATGTGCATGGCTACATTTATAGAAGAAAATTCAGGGATCATAATGCACTCATACAATGGATGCAAACATTATATATTGTATGGACTAAACTCTCACTCTGATATGATAAAATCTGAGACTGTCAGCCAATATATTTTGAACAAAAGACAGCTTTGCCTGCCTACCTGCACCAAGTTAGTCTCAGGCAGGTCCTACTCTAAACCCACCTATGCCGTTGGGCATCTACATTAAGGCGAGCAGACCCTGCACATAGTGTGCTGTTCCAAGTTACCTCTGTGTGCATCAAGCAACCAATGAGAGGAGGAGCTTGCACAGCTATATGAACCACCTAATTAAGGTCGCCTGTGAGACAGGCAGGGCGAAAGTACACATGAATGCTACTCCTAAGGTTAAATAGGAGCGCATTTACACTTGAAGGTGCCCTCCTTCAAGTACAGAAACTTATCCGAAAAGTCACTGAAAAGATGCAAAACATCCTGCATGATATGATAACTAAATAGGCGGATGAGCATGGCTACATTTGTAAAAGAAAATTCATGGAAACCTAATGCACTCAATAAATAAATGCAAACATTTTATATGGACAATCAAAACAAATCTGTGCCTGCCTACCCTTGCCAAAATATATTGGCTGAGAGTCTTAGATTTTATAATATCAGAGGGGGGCTTAGTACATATATACTGTAATATTTTCATATATTGTGTTCAGTGCATTATTTTCTGTGAATTTTGTTAAATACTGTGTCTAGCCCTGGCACATCTGTCCCTATGCTGAGTTACTGTAAAATAGCGGAGACCAGGTGGGATTACGATTTTTATAAGTCTGTGACATCATAGGGGATGCTGATTGGCTGGCTGCACTGGATAAAGGGTGATCTCTTGTTCCCCGGCTTCTTACTTTCACTTTGTAACATGTGCAGCTACCATTTTAAGAAAAAAATATTTGTTACCACTAAGAACCAGGAAATTTGAATTCATTACCTTTTTTTCCTCCAATCCAGATCAAATTCCTCTTTGAATGCTTCAATTCGCGCAACACTAGAGTATACATGAAAGTAATGTTATTTTTTTATTCAAAATAATTTCATTATATGAAGTTCATAAACTGTGTTCAGGAGTGTAATTTTGTATAATCAGCATCCAAGCATTTGTAGAAGTCATCTCAGTTTATTATCAACTATAAACTGCGTTTACCTCGGGTGTAAATAAAACCTGACTAACCTCTGAACGTGAAGAGCTGATGTAGCACTATTAATGTCAGCAGCACATGATTAAACCATGGTTATAAAAAAAATATTCAAAAAGTTTTCTGCTTCTTAGTAGATTTAGTGTTGCTTTTAGTCTACTTTTGGATTTTTACAAAAGATCCAAACAGTAATGCTCTGTTCACTCTTGTGTTGTAGCATGACATAAAAGCCATAATGTTTTGCTGAAAACATCATATGACAGACTTCATTGACTTATAATGGATCCCTCTGCTTCCGTTATGGTGTCTGACATCTTGATGGGAAGAATATCACCACATACTGTCATAAATCTGAAATAGTTTTCAATGATGACTGCAAACTAAGCCTCTAAAACAAATAGAAACAGAACCAAGAACTTGTATACCAATGAACTTTGAATGCAAATGCCATTATTTTACATTAAGCAGTTTAAGACCAGGACATTTACCCTCTTACTGATACACATTTTCTTTTTTCCAACGTAGTTCACAGCTGCCATCTATGCAAAGGCATTCAGGAAAGTCCTTGCAGAGATAAATCACCTGAATGTATAAAGAACATGAATGGCCCAGAAGAGGGAAATGAAAGTCATAAACAACATCACTAGAAATGTATAAATGCTTTAGTTTTTTCATTGTGGTTAAATAATGACAAACATTTGTAATGTGTTGGTCTCACAGGGACTCAAAGTGCAGGGACAGTTGGGCGGCAACTCCTTGGGAAGCTAATGGCTTCCATATAAGCAGGGGAGTAGCTATAGGGGGTACAGAGGTAGCAGTCGCTACCGGGCCCATGAGCCTGAGGGGTCCCAAAGACCCTTGTGCCGCATAAGAAGACACCGGTATTATAGAAAGTGCATGCTTGTCAAGTTACACCTCTGGCTGGAAGGAAGAGGTTGGGGCAAAAATTTGGCATGGGGGGTTTGCTGTTTCAATTTTTGCCTCGGGCAACATGAAGGCTATGTGCTTCCCTGCCCCTGGCCACAAAGCACTGAGGGAGGGGGGACCTAAACTGAACTCTTGCACCTGGGCCTATGAGCCTTTAGTTACGCCCCTGCATATAAGCACTGAAATCTGACACAAACACATGGGTTAATTTGATAGGAAGCCAAGCCTTACCTAATGACATATTTTTGGAGAGTACCATAAGGAAAACCATGAAAACATAGGAGAACATACAAACTTCATGGCAATGATGTCCATAGTTGGTTTCTAACTCAAGATGCTGCAAAGCACCAGTGCTACTACCGAGCCCTCATGCTGCCCACTACTTCCCACTTTCCGATAATCAAAATGACCTTACCTGGGGAGGAGTTTATCAGTCACATGACTGTGTGATCTACCAGAACTACCAAAGTCAATAGACAGGAGTTGTGCTGTTTTTAATGAAGTAGATATGGAATCTAATGGGATTATAGGTCATACCCCTGTCCTATTATACCCTAAAATAAGTAAATAAATTAAAAAAGACCAATAAATTTTGTCCACAGCTTATATTTGTTAATCTGTACTGTTAAAACCAATAACTTCATAACTGTCATAACTTCATAACTTCATAATCATTTATTATTACGTTGGCCGATGGCATAGATAAATTGTCTAGGGAAATGAAACTGCTGCAAAATTCTGGTCATAAACAGCCATCTATATGATCAAAGGTCATATTGTCATCCCTGCCGAGAAGGACTAAGGGTGTTGAAGTTCAGTGGGCATAATGGATGGCATGGACCAAGCGGGCAATATTCAGATGACCTTCCCACCCAGCCAAAAAGCCTACTTGGTCCACATTTAGGCCACAAAGCCTACTTGGATAAAGGTAGGGAGTAAATGCTGTAAACATATAGCAATCATACAGCAAGTGTGTATGTGAAGTGAGGGAAAGCAGTTTTAGACTAAAGATTGCTAAAGATTAAAGATTTAAACTAAAGATTGCTTTATGCATAATAATTTTTTTATGAAAACATGACAGTTACACTTTAAGTCACAATTTAATAAAGAAATTGGATGATAGAAAGAGGGGTCTTTCATTTGCTTTGGAATAATAGTCATGTGGGCCTTCAACATATGTGGAGACAGAGGAGTCTCTTGACAATGTAGCATTACAAACTTCTTGTAATTTGGGCAACAAATTCTTCTTAAAAGTAGAATAATAGTAGGTGTATGTTTCCCACTTCTTAAGTATGACCAAATAGAGGACTGCAATCCAGATAACATGATCACTGAGGACAGGTTGGACAGGTTGGTGTACAGGCCTAGCTCTGTTGCATAATATGTTATACAGTGTCTCGAAAAAGTATTCATATCCCTTGAACCTTTCCATATTTTTCACCTTACACCTACAAACTGGTATTTTATTGAGATTTTATGTGAAAGACCAAAACAATGTAGCAAGTATGTGTGAAGTACTGTAAAAAGAAAATCATACATGGTTTTCAAAATATGGAAGTTGTCAGTGGCATCATCATGCTGTGGGATTATTTATCTTCAGCAGGGGCAGGGAAGCTGGGCAATTCTGGAGACAAACCTGGTAGAGGATGCAAAAGACTCAAGCTTGGGGCAGAGGTTCACCTATCAGTATAACAACGACCCTAAATATACAGTCAGAGCTACAATGGTATGGTTAAAACCAAAGCATATTCATGTGTTAGAATGGCCCAGTTAGTCCAGACCTAAATCCCATTGAGAATCTGTGGCAATGCTTCATAAATTGCTGTTCACAGACACTCTCCATCTGACTGAGCTTGAACTATTTTGCTAAGAAGAATAGGCAAAAATTTCAGCGTCTAGATATGCAAAGATGATACTGACATATCCCAAAAGACTTGCAGCTGTAATTGCAGCAGAAGATGGTCCTACAAAGTATTGATTCAGGGGCTGAATACAAATGCATGCCACACTTTCCAGATGTTTATTTATTCAAAATTTTGAAAAACATATAATTTTCTTTTCACTTCACACATACTTGCTCCTTTGTGTTACATAAAATATATTTAAGCATGTGGCTGTAACATGAAAAAATGTGGAAACATTCAAGGGGTATAAATATGTTTTCAAGACACTGTAAATGCTGACATAATAAGCAAAATTAATACCATACCTCAAATAGAGTGTGACTACACATTCAGGTTTCCTGATGGAGTTTTAGACACCAAAACCAAGATAGGAATTAAAAAAAAAAAAAGTAATATCTGTGACTAATAATTCATGTACTTTTATGATTCACACCCGATTTTAGCTTTCAAAACTGCATCAGGAAACATGAACGAGTGGCTGTACCCTATTTGAGTTATGATTTTAATCTTGCTTATTTTGCCAGCATTTACAATATATTATGCAATAGAGCTGTAACTCTACACCAGCATGTCCAACCTGCCCTCGGTTATCAAATGTTCTCTGGATTGTTGCCCGCTGCCTTATCATATAAAAATTCAGAGAGAGACATAGTACAGACAGATTACTGGGGCACAGGATGGCACTAGATATTGCTTCAACACTTCTCCTGGTTACAGGAGTCACTCTCCTTATTTACCTCATAAAATGGTGGGGAACAGTCAAACTCAAGAACCTGCCCCCAGGACCTACACCTCTACCAGGCTTGGGGAATATCCTTCAGATCAGCACATCAGAACTACCGCGGTCTTTGGTCAAGGTATGTAAACTTACTTGAAATGTTACCCTTACTAGGACCCTGATTCCATAGTAATTCTTACTATAAATCTGTTTTCAAAATAGCTCCCAAGTAAGGGTGATCCAGTAAGAGACATGAGAAAGCCTCAGGGAATTATCTCTCACAACTGTTCTTCAAGTCCATCATCAAAGACAGGTTATTTTATGATCTGTCTGCAAACCTTATGTTTGATAAATTCTGTACAATATAACTGCTCCCCTCTCTAGCTATTAAAGAAGACAGGCTCCTCATCTCTAAGTATATAGCTCCTGCTCAGACCTGTAATA
This sequence comes from Rhinella marina, assembly GCA_900303285.1. Lineage (NCBI taxonomy): Eukaryota > Metazoa > Chordata > Amphibia > Anura > Bufonidae > Rhinella > Rhinella marina. The sequence goes on from ONZH01016419.1 coordinate 45,958, forward strand.
TTCTTGTTTTCTATCCCTCTTCAGCTAAGTGAGAAATATGGACCTGTCTATACCCTCTACATGGGGAACCTGCGGATTATAGTATTGATTGGGTACGATGCTGTGAAGGAAGCATTGGTGGACCGCAGTGATGCGTTTAGTGATAGGGGAGACTTCGGAGTAACAGACATTTTATCTCAGGATTTTGGTAAGTAGATATAGCAAATTATTAAACTAGCAAATACTTATTTTCTTAGATTTTCATCTGAATTTCTTTATGCTGCTCTACACAAACAATTTTGTCTGGTAATATCTGTAATGTTTGACACAGGGGACATGATTAAATGTGGCTCGGGAGCCACATGTGCCTTGCAACCCCATGCTGTGTGGCTTTCCATGGGTGTCCTGAGATATGAACATATGTACTGGTAATTAACATTGTTACAGACCCATCTATGATGATTAGGGTATCAATATATATCCCTAAATCACTGAAAAAGTACACCTTAAAATGGAACTTTTATTTCTTGTAAAAATATTTAGAAATGTCCTATAGAGACTTAAAAACAGAAAGTGATACACTCAAGACACTGGTTATAAGTCACGTACAATGACATAGGTTGCCCAGGTGGACTCTTGCCCATTCTTTTTATAAATCACTCAGGATGCAAATTTTTAGGCTGTTGGGCTGGTATTAGCTTGTGACTCCAAGATATTCAATGTTTCCTAGATCCACTGGTATCAGACAAGTAGTCCATCTTTAGTTTTTCCATTTTTTTTTAATCTACAGTTGCAAGAATTCTAGTTAATTATGGTTACCATCAGTAAAATCAATGGCAATAGGGTCAGCTATCTAGCCCTATAGAGCGAGTCCCTGCACTTTCATAGATCACCTGTGCTGGACAGAGAGACCACACGTTGTCTTGTTATACCCTTTGTAAGGGATTGCTTGCCTTTTTTCAAGTCCAACACTGCTTTTTTTGCTCTTTTTGGCACCCGCTCACAAAACAAAATATTAAAATAACACCTGCCCGGCTGGGCTCTAACAGTTAATCTAGCTCACCTACAGAAACAAATGCACCAACATGGTGTCAGGGTCCACGTGTGTGTTCACATCCAAGGGAGAGATCTGGCTACACGTAGCCTTGTGGCCCCTCAGCCCTCCTTGCTGAGTCCACACAAACCTCACAGGCTTCAACCCTCTTCCAGGGTCAGTTCCTCTCCCCAGACTCATACTAACTTGGTTTATTTATCCCAGCTGGCCTCACCTGCAATCTCCTCAGGCCAGAGGAAAACCTGCCCTGGATTGGGATGGATTGGGGAGATCCCACTGCCAACCTACCTTCCCAATCCAAATAAAATCCAGCCCTGTTATTATTAACAATAATAGCTCCAGCAACTATGCCTTGCTGAAGCCGGCGCCATCTATCTGGACTTTATTTATCTCACCCAGTTGAGGAACCTGGATGAGATATACACCTCTTCCAGCGCTACAGAACACACCACCACACCTTCCTATCCCTATACTACACATATGAGCCAGTGTGGATTTTTTAAATTTTTGCCTAAACTTGTTTCTGCTGATAAATCATCCAGCATCATCAGTGGGATAGGAAAGGCTCAGAAAATAGGTTAATAACCAGGTTGTAAGGGAACCTGGTGTATCATTCAGCAGAATTTACCATGGGACATGGAGTGGTTCATTTCTCCAATGGTCTGGCTCATCTTAGATTTAACACCAAACAGTGCCAATTTGGATAGTATAATACTATAATAGTGTTAAATTTCACACTGACATATATATCAGCATATATTTTTTGTTTGTTCCCATTTAAAATTTCTTTCCTCTATATTTGAAATGGCTGTTCCTCTTGATCATCACTGAAAGTTGAATGTGGCTCACAAGATATAAAAAGTTTAGGACCTCTGACTTATAAAATGCTATGAAAGTATATTTATCTCAGTTCGTATCCCAAAGGGAATTTATGGCTATTTTATTAGCAGTCATTGTAGCAAGTTCTGCTTAGTGTGTCTGAACTTCCTTAACTTATATGCACGGTATCTTGGGTTGTAGTTGTAGTTACCCAAAAGCTAGAAAGATCAATCTCTTGATCGCAAATAACATTTTTGAGATTGTGGGCCCTCATCTCCTCATATGTTGTTTCAGACTACTGCAACATTATTGACATTTGAGAGATATGGCCATGTCTCACATAATGGAACATACTATATTACTGTTTTAGGAAAAAGCAGCCATGTTTTGTATAATCCTGGAAAATCCCTTTAAATGAGGGGTTACTGCAAGTTATCTCCTTTCCACTGGATAGGGGATAAGTGATCTGTGGAAATCTGGCTGCTGGGACCCTTTCCATTCCAATAATGAGGGTTCCATTCACACATGTACTCTGCCACCCCATTCATTCTCTATGGGACTGCTAGAGGTTGAACAGCACTGCCCTGGGCAATCTATGACAGTCCACACTTTACAGAATAAATGGTAGCAGCAGTGTGAGCAGTTGACTGGCTACTCTATTAGGATAGAAGAATAGGAGCTCCATTGTCTGGATTGGTGGTGGTCCCAATAGTCAAATTCCCACAAATCAGTTATCAGTTCTTCAGTGAATAAGGGAAAACTTGCTTCAATGGGAATACCTCTTTATATGCATGCTTGAACTTACAGGGGTCATTGCAAGCAATGGAGAAAGATGGAAAATTCTGCGTCGATTTTCGCTGTCAACTTTGAGAAATTTTGGAATGGGAAAGAGGGGCATTGAGGAAAGAATTCAAGAAGAAGCCCAATGTCTTGCTGAAAAATTTCTGAAGGATAAAGGTTAATTCCAAAATTATTTGTTCGGCCCAAATAATTCCAAAATTATTATTATGTTCGGCCCACCATACATATTAGTTTTCTGTTGGACAACAGCCATCTCTTCTCTACTGAATTTTTCATGTTCAGCCAGTGTGGAACATTTGATCAGGAATGTTTGAAAATCACATGCTAAATCTTTCAAGGTTTGTGATTTGTAAATTGCCCTAAACTCATTGGATAAGTGACTAGCCTCTGAAATCAAGGGATACAGTCAATTTTAATCAGATATGTGTGGTCAGCTATAGCGAGATTGCCCTACTGTGTGGTACAGTAATCTTTACCATGGTTCATATTTTCCCAGTCCTTGAATTATACCATATAGTTAAAGTAATGTCTGTTTGTAACCATGTGGTCACATATCTTTATATTTACTAACAGATACCGCGTTAGACCCAACACATATTCTACGACTTGCCGTTTCTAATGTCATTTGTTCCGTTGTGTTTGGTGAAAGATTTGACTATGAAGACCAAGAATTCTTGAGTCTCATGTCATGTTTTCATGATCTTTTAGAGCTGTTCAACAGCCCTTCAGGGCAGGTATGTATTACAAAATGTCTAAATATCATGTGCTTTAAATGTTAACATACATTTAGAACTATTATAGAATTTTACTACTACTAATGACTTTAGCCAGTATAGTTGACAACTTGGTGTGTCCATTATGTATGTTCAGAAACATTTTGCACACTTTGTCTTCAATCAGATTTGTTCATATTGGCACAAAACTTGAACACAATAGTCTTTGAGTAAGCCTTAATATCTTTGCAGATAGCCTACTATTTTGTGTCTACAGTTATTATGCCGACAGTAACATAGGTGTAGGTTGCAGAAGTAGCAGTCAGTTTCAGACTGGGGTTCCTTAGGCCCAGGGGCGTAACTACTATAGTGGCAGACCATGCGACTGCTATGGGGCCCAGGGCAAGAGGGAGCCCAGTTGAAATCATCTCCTCTTCTACTGGGGGTGAAGACTTGATCAGGACTCTACCATCTAAAGCAGGGGTGCACAACCCGCATGCTGCCCCCAGAGCTCTGCCTTGCGGTCCCCATCCTGCTGGGCAGAAACACAGCTGATCGTGTCATCAGCTGTGTTTCTGCCTAAAGCGCCACACAATCGCAGGATTATAGCTCCTGCTCCCGCACTGTAGCAGGAGCAGGGTGGTCCCTGGCTGTCAGAGACAGCGGGGGACCTGAGGAGAAGGCAGAAGACGTTTATCAGAGCTTCTGCCTTCTCAGACAAGTGAGTGGCGCGCCGACCAGTTCAAACCCGGCGATCACGTGATTGCCGGGCATCAGGGCAGAGGAGTGTGCAGCCTGCTCTGCTCTGCCTTGTACAGATCCGTCCGACCCCCTAATCCCCCCCCCCCCCCCCGAAAAATAAAGGCTGGTAAAGAAAAAATACTAAAATACGTAAAAGAAAAAAGCCCACACCACACCAACCCAGCAACCAAAACCATTACAATTATCACCCCATCCATGTGAAACTATACATATTTTATAATAAAACAATCCAACACATATAGGGAACTAATTATAATAACTTGCATATTTAAATAATGAGCTATAGTTTGAATAAAAATGACTTTTTTAAAAAAAAAAATGTACAGTTTCCCTCTAATAAAACTAAAAAATATATTAAAAAGCCCTGCATCATGTAATAAAAAACTGCAAAAAGTTACAGGTGTTTGAACCACGTGCGCTAACTCACAAAACAGGGGCTGGCCATTAAGGCCTTTTCAGGTCTGGTCATTAAAGGGTTAACTATTAAGTACTTTCCTGGCTAGTAAGGCCCCATACACATGACCGTGCTTTGTTTTGCAGTCTGCAAAACACCAATACCAGCCATGTATGTTCTGCATTTTGCGCAACGGAGTAATGGGTGTGGACAGTACACAGAGTGCTGTCCATATCTTTTGTGGCCCTATTTAAGTGAATGGGTCTGCATCCAATCTGCAACAAATGCAGATCATATGTGGACCAAAACGATGTCCGTGTGCATGAGCCCTCAGGGAAAACGCTTACTGGTTATTGCAGGGCACCTACAGTATATCTGGGGGAGCAGGAGGCGATAAGAACCAGTGAGCGTCTTCCTCTGCAGTAAAGAAAAACGCTTATTTGTGAATAGGAGGCAGGAAGGAAATGCCATCACTTAAAGGGGTTTCCCAGTAAAAAATGTTCTTAACAAGTTCCTGCAGCATGGCCTCTGAAACTGAAGATTCATGCTGCTCTCGGTGTCTCCATCTTCTGGTCCTGTAGTACCTCTCTGGCAAATGACTAACTTCAGCGGTGAAACACTGCTTGTGGCCACATCACTGCTGATGTCAGTCAATAGCTAGAGCGGGACATGTAACTATGTCCATGGCCAGCCAAATGTAAACAGCTCCGGGACCAGAAGATGGAGACAGTGGAAGTGGCCGGAAGCAGGAGAGTATGAAACTTCTGTTTCAAGGCCATGCTACAGGAACGTGTTAAAACTTTTTTTTTACTTTTTTCATTTTTTTTACTGGGTAATCTATACCTTCCTATTACACTGCACGATATTCAAGAAAATTGCTATGAACAGGCCTTCATCGATACACTCATTCCTGATATCTAGCTGCATAATAGTTTTTTGGCTGATTTGCACATTTATCAGGATGAAAGATGTACAATAATCGTCAGCACATCTCGCTGTGTAATCAGGAATGTGCAATTATCAATAGAACTGAATAAGGAAGCAAAGACGAGCACATTTTTTTTTCCGGACCCTTGAAATAGAGCAATCTGACAATGTGGCCCCCAAACAAAAAAAAGGTTGTGCACCCCTGCTCTAAAGGAATAACTTTTAGCAAACAAGGCAGTGGAAAAAATGGCCGAAGGGTCATTGAAAAGGGTTTAGACAGAAACCCTTCTGTCCTGTGTGGGACTGGTTTGATCCTTGCTAAGGGGCCCTTCTCTATGTTCACCACTGTTTGAGCCAGGGGAATTTATTATTGGGACCCAAAACCATATAATCAGTAAAGTATAATAGGTTTAGATCCAAAGAAGTAGATCCCAGTGGCATGCTATTGACACAAAAGGTTTCTCCAATTATTTTTTCTGCTGGACCTTTGGAGCCCACTATGGTATCACAGCCTAGGACCATCGGAGGATCCCCTGGTTCTCTGGTAGACCAGTATGACAATGGCAACATTGCAGCTAGGCTAAAGTTTTTACCCAAACAACCCACTGCCATGAAAGAAATAAATATTACAATCAACAAATGGAAGGGGGGGCTGAAACAAATTTTGCACCAGAATCAAACAGCTTCGAGTTACACCTCCATAAGCAGACCTTAGTGTAATCATGGTTCCAAACTACAAAATTAGCCCTTTACAGCTTTATCCCACAGTAATACCTCCCATTATCTGTTGTCATTTTCTTGCTAACATTTTGGTATCTTAGAAAGAAGTAATGGACAAGTGGAAGGGAGTATGACTGCAGGATCAGACTACACAGGTCTTGTTTGTAGTCCGTAACCATGGAAGCACAAAAGTCAGCACAACAGCTATAGACTATATGAAAAATGGGTGATGTTTTTCCAGGCACTGCAGCATTGTTTTGTATAGCTAGGCATACAGTACACTATAAGTATATAGTATAATGAATATGGCAAAATATGGCAACATACAGATGAATATTGATGTAGTTTATGAATTTTTCTCTCAATCAGCTTTTCAACTTGTTCCCAAAAATAATGCCCTACATTCCTGGTCCTCACCAGAAGCTCTTTAAAGTTCTGGATAAAGTCAAAAAATTTATTAAGGATATGGTGAAAACCCACCGTGAGACTTTGGATGAGAACTGCCCTCGTGATTTTATAGACTGCTTCCTCATGAAGATGGAGGAGGTGAGTTTATATATAGTTACATTTAAAGTTTTGAGGGTAACACATTTTAAGGTACCCATAGCAGTCATAATTCAAGTATTGTTGAAAAAAAGATATTGGAAGCATTCATTTTTATTTACTCATTTTACTAGAAAGGGTGCACGGGGATTTGGTAATACTTGATCATCAAAATAACGATGGATACTGATTGTTTTTTTAGGAGAAAAAAAATCCAGACACCGAATTTCATGAGGAGAACCTAGAGGGGACAATATTAGACTTATTCTTAGCTGGAACAGAAACTACAAGTTTGACATTGAGATATAGCTTTCTTATACTCATGAAATATCCAGAAATACAAGGTGATCAATTTGATGCATTTTTTAATGTTTGTTAATGATGCAATACACACAGGGGTTTAGCTGTAGGCAATGTAGAAGTAATAGTAGTAGTTAGATACAAGGAGGTGGTCCGTGGGTGACCTCAGAGATTACAGATTTAGTGAATGGCCATCAAATGATACAACTATCCCCATCTATCTAAATTGCCCAATGTTATTGGTTCCTCTTTTGCTAAAAAGGTATTATAGAATTATTCCTATTACCCTTTCCCCCAGCTCTCAAGTTTCTTAAACACACAAGACACAAAACTCCCCGGCACAGCTTTCACCCAGAAACCAAGTCAGTTTTAACAGGATTCACAATACAGGTTTTAGCAATATTTGAGTTGCTTATATAAATCTATAGAGCCTTCTGCAAGCCTAATTTTAGGAGAAAGAGGTATATGAGGCTAATTAGAACTAGGACAGACCCTTGGATCTTTTCCCAAGTAATGGAAAGCCTAGACTTGGCTCCGTCTGGCTCATATACGTGTAGATAAAGCTGTAGGGAGTATTGTGTGCCATCAGTTTCTCTGTTTGCATTGGGGAAGTTATCTCTGCCTAGGCATTATATGGAACATGACAAGATTTTTTTTACACAAATTCCATATAAATGAAAAAATAAATAAAAATAAACCTCTGAATGTCCCCATGTGGAACCTGAACTGAAGTATTATGGAACTACATTAGGGGCCACTTATTTTTGATGGGTGTCGTGTTATGGATCATTATGCTCACTAGTTTTGTTGTAACTGCACTATGGATTTCATTATGACACAATGCTAGACTAAAAAAAATGTTTTATGCTCTGACTTTGTTACTTTTAGAGAAGATCCACAGAGAGATTGATAATGTAATCGGCAAAGAACGCAATCCATCAATGGAGGACAAGAGTAAAATGCCGTATACAGAAGCTGTAATAAATGAGATCCAGAGATTTGCTGATATAGCTCCTACAGCAGTGCCTCACTCTGTCAGCAAGAACACAACCTTCAGAGGATTTGACATTCCAAAGGTATGTGCGGGAATAAAGCTTCTTCTTGTGGAGACCATCAAGTTGGCATAGAGAGTCTTATAGATCAGGAAGTGCATTATAGGTTACAGGAAATGTAAATAAGCTCTTTGAGGAGCAAAAGCTATCTAGTGTAATTGATTTGATGAATATCCTTTAAAACAGGACATACATCTTTTTCATAAGAAAAACAGAAATCCACAGACAGTTCTATTTTTTCCTCTTATTGGTGCAGGGCATGGAACTAGTATGGCTGGGTGAGATGCCTAATTCAAACCTTTAACTACTCTTGTAGAAAAAAGGATGTATGATTTGTAGCTAAGCAGGCAACACTACCTACAAAGGGTAATAGAAGGTCTGCTGATCTTCTCAAAGTCTTGGTTCAATCCTTCTTATAAGCTGCCTACCAGGCTCAACTTTTTACACTTAAGATTTTAAAGATCTACATATATCATATATTTACTTTCAGGGAACCACAGTGTTTCCAATCCTGACCTCTGTCTTGAAAGACCCAAAACAATTCAAGAACCCAAATGAATTTGATCCTGGACACTTTCTCAGTGAGAATGGTTCCTTTAAGAAAAATGATGCATTTATGCCATTTTCTACAGGTAAGACATTATAAGCTTCAGATTAATCTGGGTTTGCTATAGGAAAATACGTTGAGTATATGTTGTGAACCTAAGCTGTGTTTAAGAACCAAAACTTGACTTGTTTTGCCAAGTAACTTATTGTCTTGACTCCTTTTACATATCTCTATCTTAATGTAACAGCTATGACATAACATTGTTACTAAATTTTCACACAGCTTTGCATAAATCAGTGGTACAAACGACCACAATAAAATTTGAAATATGTCATATCAGTGAGAAATGTTTAGTTCTCATGTTATCAGCTGTTTAAATCTTCCCTCCCCTCTGTTAATTGCTTTACACTTTGAAAAATGACTTAATCCTGTCTAACACAGAACAGCTCCACAGGAGGATTATATTACACATGTCAATGTAAGTCTATGGAGAGGGGAGGTGGGGAAGTGAGCAGGAGCACACACAAACAGACTGCTTCCTAAGTGCTTTATTCACAAACATACAGGCCAGTACGTCTCTGTAATGTCCTCCATGATCCTGTTGCTGTTTCTGAACGCATAGAAGAAGTACCAAATTTTATAATGGCCAGAAATAATGGCATTCCTTATTTACAAACATTGTACTATTGATTAATACAAAGTTTGTTGAAAGATTAGTGATGTTTTAAAGGAAACCAGACAGCATGAAAATGCAAAGTATTCTGCAGGCTGCATGTTATAGAGCAGGAGGATCTGAGCAGATTGATATACAGATTTGTGGGAAAGATTCAGTAAAATGTATATTTTATACATTTAAATTCCTGCTTATTCTTAGCTTTGAAATCTTGGAGGCAGTCCTATCAGTGATTGACATCTCTCTCTGTATATAAAGTCATAGAGGGAAGACTGTCAGCCACTGATAGGACTACCTGCTTGACTTCATAGTCCAGAATGAACAGGAATAAAAATGATTAAATTACACATTTTGGAGAATCGAATCCCAAAAATTATATATCAATCTGCTCAGCTTCTGTTCTATAATATTCTGCCTTCAGCTCAAACACCATGATCAATGTGATAGGTTCCCTTTTAAGACATGGCTTAGAGTTTTCTTGTGGAGTCATGAACTGAAATGGATTGTGTACTACATTTGTCCTACATCTATAGTAGAAAGATTTTTTTTCACATTTACATGTTTATAGATAAAAAAACAATAAGCAGAAATATGTCGACTAGCTGTTTATGTAAGGGCTCTTTGATATAGACTTTTGGAAATCATCACACAATACTAATGTACCGTAGCAGAGCTAAATTTGTGCTTCCACAATTTTATAAATTATGGAAGAAAGCAACTTGTCAAGTTTAACTGCAGTCCTGTGGAAAACTACCCGTAACAAGCAGAGACTTTATAGCAAATCAAGTGACAATTTCAAGCTTGCTTCTTGGATTATCCTGACCTTGCTATATCTAAAGATATGACATCAACATTCAGAAAATGAACATGATAGACCAATCTTATTTGGTCTTACATAAACATTGTAGCAATTAAGAATTTAAAATATTAAAAATATTTTTGAATTAGCTGTGATGGAAGCAAACAGTAAGTGCTCAATTTCAATGCACTGCCTCAATATGGGAAATGAAGCATTACATAGTGCTTATTGAAATTGTTTGATGCCATGACCTATAAATGGGGGAGCTGAACAGGGAACCCCATCCTTAATTAACTCAGTATGATCTTAAACAACAATTAAAATGGATTATCTTTAGTAGACAACCCCTTTATGTTTAGCTTGACTTATTGCCCATGCTTGCTCTTTCTTCTCAGGTAAACGTGTGTGTATGGGAGAAGGCCTGGCTCGCATGGAAATCTTCCTGATTCTAATCACCATACTGCAAAAGTTTACCATGGAGCCTACAATAGACAGAAAGAATCTGAGCATAAGACCAGAGCCCAACACCAACGCTTCAAGACCTTACCCATACCAGATGAAGGTTGTCCCTCGTTCCTGAGCTGAAGATGAACTTTATGCATAAAGGAAACCTAAAAGATCTAGAACTTACAAACTGAAGACAGCTCTAAATATTGAAGACTATCAGTTGCAAAAAAAGCAATACAAAGACTAGTTTCCTAAAACATTCATATATTCAATTTTTATTTTTAGCACTGGTCATATCTGGATGAATGTACATATAATATAATTCTCACGTTCTTTAATTATTTTGTTTTAATAAAAAACCACACTGTACTGTGTCTTTTGTCTTTGTCAGGTGCCTTCTACACTAAGTGTACATTCACTCAACATTGGAAAACAGATGTGTAATTTTTAAATCAATGGGCCCATTTTTAACTGTCATTTAGTTAGAAATACATCCATCTAAAGTAGAAATAAGCAAATCTATTTGCCGCTTCGTATATTCATTACGAATCTTCGTTATTTACTAAACCGAAGCGAATCCAAATCTTTTCAGATTCGCTTCGGAAGAATCTTCTAAAATCTTTGTACGCTAAAGCTGCGTACGCATCATATAATTTTTACGTTAATGTTACGCATCTGATAATTTGTACACTAATGCGTATGTTTTCAGTTAAGTAGTGTACTTTTACTGTATGTTTGTTATTTGTACGGGCCTAGACAATAATACACTAAATCTTCGTACGCACTTTGTACACTAATGAGTACTCATTCGCAGGAATGTTCGCAGAACACAAATATTTTTTAACTTGGACCAAATCGAATCTTATCCGAGGCAAATATTTGTAAAAATTTGGCGAATATTCGCCAAAGCAAATCTTGGTCCAACATAGGAGCCATAGGTGAAGTGAGTATTTTTTTTATTTTTATCTATACTTTGGAAACGGAGGGGAGGCTATTATAGATACTGGGGGCCATTATTTAGGATGGGGGCACTACAAAGGGCCATTATTTATACTGGGGCCGCTATGGGAGGGGATATAATATATTCTGGGGGCACTGCAGGAGGTGGGGGTATGAAACAAAAGCCAATTAAATTTATCTATTTTAATGTCTGTTTTTAACCGATGCAAAATGGACGTCAGAGGGAGCATGTAGACTGAAGTGAAGATAGATGCACACATTGATGCAAAACGGACTCAAAAAATTAATGCAATACATTTATTAAGACCGGTGTTTTAAACGCCCTTTGCTGGCAGTATATCCTCTGACAATATGAAGAGGCGCCGGTCTCTTCATAACTTCAATGAATCCCCCCACCAGTTCTAAATGTAAGACAGCTTCCTTACTATCTTAAATTTAGATCTTTTTCTAGACCCAAAAACAGGTGTACAAAATGATAAATGAGATGGGCCTACCTGCCCTTCAATACACGTGCCACCCCTACTTATTTAGACCTGGCCTGAACGAGGAGATGTCACGAATTGCGGCTTAACCAGCCATTGCACCGTAATCTGTGCCTGAAAAACACCACACATCAAAAGTGGTTCCTGTGGTTCTGCAACTTGTTTCATAATAAATGCTAAATAATAGGTACACCAACCTGTTCTTAACCCCAACATGAAACCCTTCATTTTCCTAAACTATCAAGAATATTAGGTGTTAAACCCCACAGCCACCCTAGACTACTATAGATAATAGTCATCACAATTAACCTCTTCATTATTTCAAAAATACTCAGTATTTTCCATCATAGACCACTAGAAATAAATCACTAAATGTCCATACCGACAATGTGTGATGTAATCCTGCACATGTAGAAAACTGTCAAAGTGAATAAAATAATGATACAGTATGTCTTAAAAAGTGTTATTTTCCCCTGATGTTCATAAAACCCATATATAAATTACTTGTCTGATACACATATAGTGCAGAAATGATCCCTATATGACTATTTGATCTTTGACAACTAGAAATTAGTGAATTTTCTACAATGTGTTTTGGTCTGATTCTTCCAAATCAGCCAAGACATTCGGTTTCAATATGGGTATGAATGAAAAATGATGGTACTGTAGCTGCAGCAAGTTGGAAGTGCAGATCCTGAACTACCCTATTACCCTACCTTACAAGTTTGTGTGTATGTATGTTGGTATCTGTTAGTCTGTAGCCCTGAGGAGAACAGAAATGATCATCTGTTGAGGTACCTGGAGCACCATTGATTCCTGTAGAACATCAGGAGGCTGGACACGTGGAGAGGAGCAAGGTGCACCTGACGCTAAGCCTCACCTCTAGTGGACCAGCACCCCTTTAAGTGATCAGATAGAGAGTGTGCACTGCACCATTGATTTGTGCCAGAAGAGCATGAATTAAAGCCATGAGGGTTATGGAGAAGTCAGCTAATCATCTGCTCAGATGCTCTGGCCCGCTATGAGGAAGATAGTAGGGTTAGGTAGCCTTATGAACAGAGTGATGATCAATGGGTTCTCTGTGAGAGCTATTGCAGTTGGGGTCAGAAGCAGAAAGTGATCCCCTGTTAAAATGCCATGTCCTTGCAATATGAAGTTGGGGGACTGACATTACACATCAACATGATGGTTTGCAGTGTCCCACTGAGAGGGGCTGTGAGGAGCATACTTTCCCTTATTGGATGTGAGATCTCCAATTTTGGGGACAAAGTAACACAGTGGATTCCAGTGCTGACACCAGCAGTGGGATATTTCAGACATAAACAGGCCCCTTGATGGTGCAAATGACCTACAGTGAATCACATTGAGAAAGACACCCACTCTAGGGCTCCTGAAGCCGGAGTTTGGGGACAGTGAGATTGGTAATGAATGAATGAACTGAATAGCTGCTTCAACATGTTCAGTCTGGGGAATGTGCCAGTGATGACTGGCCTGAGAGAGAAGCAGGTCACAGATGTGTGCAAAGGGAAACCTAATTATTGAATGAAAGGGTCAATATGATAAAGGGTACTATTTCAAAAATGGCGCAGTAGGTACCTTGAATCCACCAATTAGATATGAATGTCCACAAGAAAACCTTTCAATTGATATGAGAAATATGTTTGCCCACTGATGCGAGAATGAAAAGAAACATGATTATCGTACGGTATGCGGAAGTTCAATCAATATTAAGCCGTACAGTGGCCCCGTGGCATTCAAGAAAACAATGCAAATGTGAATATTCAACAACAAATAACTATGATATGACATCAATGTGCAATCCATACAAAATAAGAAAGAACCAGTGCCAAATAATGTATGAAAAAGTACCAGATACGACCTTAAATGGTGACCCAAACATGTTCAATGTGGTTTCCCATGCGTTGCTGTGGGACTAAAATCTCAAGCAAATCGCCTGACACAATCCTATGTGGCTTTATCAGGGGAAACTGAGTTGTGTTTAAGACCTCGCTTATTTTATGAACTTATATAGCACTGCTAAATTCCACAGTGCTTTAAGGACATTAGCATCAAGCTGTCCCCAATGGAGCTCACAATCTAAGTTCCCTATCAGTATGTCTTTTGAAGGTGGGAGGAAACCGGAGTACCTGTTGGAAGTCGACACAAACATGGGGAGAACATACAAACTCCATGCAGATGTTGTCCTGATATATATATATATATATATATATATATACAGTACAGACAAAAAGTTTAGACACATCTTCTCATTCAAAGAGTTTTCTGTATTTTCATGACTATGAAAATTGTAGATTCACACTGAAGGCATCAAAACTATGAATTAACACATGTGGAATTATATACTTAACAAAAAAGTGTGAAACTGAAAATATGTCTTATATTCTAGGATCTTCAAAGTAGCCACCTTTTGCTTTGATTACTGTTTTGCACACTCTTGGCATTCTCTTGATGAGAAATGGTATTCCAACAGTCTTGAAGGAGTTCCCAGAGATGCTTAGCACTTGTTGGCCCTTTTGCCTTCACTCTGCGGTCCAGCTCACCCCAAACCATCTCAATTGGGTTCAGGTCTGGTGACTGTGGAGGCCAGGTCATCTGGCGTTTCACCCCATCACTCTCCTTCTTGGTCAAATAGCCCTTACACAGCCTGGAGGTGTGTTTGGGGTCATTGTCCTGTTGATAAATAAATGATGGTCCAACTAAACGCAAACCGGATGGAATAGCATGCTGCTGCAAGATGCTGTGGTAGCCATGCTGGTTCAGTATGCCTTCAATTTTGAATAAATCCCCAACAGTGTCACCAGCAAAGCACCCCCACACCATCACACCTCCTCCACCATGCTTCACGGTGGGAACCAGGCATGTAGAGTCCATCCGTTCACCTTTTCTGCATCGCACAAAGACACGGTGGTTGGAACCAAAGCTCTCAAATTTGGACTCATCAGATCAAAGCACAGATTTCCACTTGTCTAATGTCCGTTCCTTGTGTTCTTTAGCCCAAACAAGTCTCTTCTGCTTGATGCCTGTCCTTAGCAGTGGTTTCCTAGCAGCTATTTTACCATGAAGGCCTGCTGCAAACAGTCTCCTCTTAACAGTTGTTGTAGAGATGTGTCTGCTGCTAGAACTCTGTGTGGCATTGACCTGGTCTCTAATCTGAGCTGCTGTTAACCTGACATTTCTGAGGCTGGTGACTCGGATGAACTTATCCTCCGCAGCAGAGGTGACTTTTGGTCTTCCTTTCCTGGGGCGGTCCTCATGTGAGCCAGTTTCTTTGTAGCGCTTGATGGTTTTTGTGACTCTACTTGGGGACCACTTTCAAAGTTTTCCCAATTTTTCAGACTGACTGACCTTCATTTCTTAAAGTAATGATGGCCACTCGTTTTTCTTTACTTACCTGCTTTTTTCTTGCCATAATACATATTCTAACAGTTTCAGTAGGACTATCAGCTGTGTATCCACCTGACTTCTGCCCAACACAACTCATGGTCCCAACCCCATTTACAAGGCAAGAAATCCCACTTATTAAACCTGACAGGGCACACCTGTGAAGTAAAAACCATTTCAGGTGACTACCTCTTGAAGCTCATCAAGAGAATGCCAAGTGTGTGCAAAGCAGTAATCAAAGCAAAAGGTGGCTACTTTGAAGAACCTAGAATATAAGACATATTTTCAGTTGTTTCACACTTTTTTGTTAAGTATATAATTCCACATATGTTAATGCATAGTTTTGATGCCTTCAGTGTGAATTTACAATTTTCATAGTCATGAAAATGCAGAAAACTCTTTGAATGAGAAGGTGTGTCAAAACTTTTGGTCTGTACTGTATATATCACAATATATCACAATTATTTTGTGTTATGTACACATGATGAATATATTTGAAAGACTGCTTTTGGTGGTTCCTACATGCCGACATTGGCCCATGTATCGACCACTTCCAATTTGCTTATAATGCTCATGTGAGAGTTGAAGATTCAGTAATTTAGATGCTACAGAAAGTGAGGTGCTGTCCTACATAGGGGACAAGGGGAAAGCTGTCAGGATTACTTCATTTGATACTCGATAGAAAGCTCTAGAAATCAGGAATCTCGGTTTACCTGAGAACATAGATTGTTGATTATCTGACCAAAACTAAAACATAGCTTTTATTTATGCAGGTAAAAGTTTTTGGGCAAAAGGTAATCTGATCCACAGAAAACAGATCACAACTAGATAAATAATGATAACATATCTACCTAAATAAATATAAAATGAAAGATCCAAAATGAATAGGTTTTTCCAATCCAGTCATGTCGATATTTCTCAATCTCGGTAAGATATAGGTGCCAAGATCTAGTTGGATAGTTATCATTGGAAAGGCGAATCACATCAGGTACTATCACTATTACGGATGAGCAAATTGACTTAGGATGAAACATCCAAATTCGATTTGCATAATACTTTGTTAGAATACTGTACGGAGCGAGCGTTCCGATTTCCCGGACTCGGGTTGAGTTCCAACTGGTACCTTGGAACCAAAAACGAGTTTGGGAAATGTTTTTTTACAGTACAACTTAATTTATGAAGTTATTACGTGAAGTAATAACTTCTGCTTATCTGAGCCAATACATTCTAATACTTTACAGTGCGCTCGCTACGTTCAGTATTAAAAAATTTTTTTATGCGAACCGAAAGTTTTTATGCAAAACAATTGTTTCATCTGAAGTTGAGTCGCTCATCCCCAATCACTATTGTTCCTAACAAAAAAAAGGAAGAGACTAGAGATAAGCGAGCACTAAAATGCTCGGGTGCTCGTTATTCGAGTCGAACTTTTCCCGATGCTCGGGTGCTCGTTTCGAATAACGAACCCCATTGAAGTCAATGGGAGACTTGAGCATTTTTGCAGGGGACCAAGGCTCTGCCTAGGGAAGGCTGGGTGAAAACCTGGAAACCTCAGAAAATGATGGAAACACCACGGAAATGGACAGGAAACAGCAGGGGCAGCATGCATGGATGCCTCTGAGGCTGCCTAATCCCACCATTACCCCAAATTCTCCTAGTGGGGCATGTGTGGTATTGATTCTTCTCAGTTTAAAATCGTATATGTCCCCTATCTTGGGACCATATATTTCATGGATTTTTAAAACACGGAAAAGGAAAAAGAGCTTGCTCTGGCCAGGGGAGTGTCTCTTCTACTTTTCTACGTGTCCATGCTCTGCCTATCACAGGTCAGGAGCCAATTAAAAGAGGAACCAACAAAAATCAGTACAATATCTAATACGTCCCCTATCCGGGTAAATTGTTTGGAGAGAGGGCCTGTAGGTGGGGGGCAGGCTGGGGGGAAGGAGGTTGAGCTGGAAGAGCCAGAGGAGTGCCCCCTGGGCTAGTGTGTGTGGTGGTGACAACAGCCGGATGTAGTTAGAATGACGACGCAGGACCCCAACTTAAAAATTTAGCATCAACCGGTACAGTCGTAAATTATGAGATTGATCAAGTGTGGTATGTCTTCTATGTATACTACTCAGTTTAATACCGTATATGGACGTTATCCGGAAAAATAGTTTGGAGAGAGAGAAAGATAGGGAAAAGACGAAAATTGTTTGGAGAGAGGGCCTGTAGGTGGACCTCCGGAAAAATTGTTTGGAGAGAGGGCCTGTAGAGGTACCTCCGGAAAAATTGTTTGGAGAGAGGGCCTGTAGAGGGACCTCCGGAAAAATTGTTTGGAGAGAGGGCCTGTAGGTGGACCTCTGGAAAAATTGTTTGAAGAGAGGGCCTGTAGGTGGACCTCCGGAAAAATAGTTTGGGGAGAGGGCCTGAAGGTGGACCTCCGGAAAAATTGTTTGGAGAGAGGGCCTGTAGGTGGACCTCCGGAAAATTGTTTGGAGAGAGGGCCTGTAGGTGGACCTTCGGAAAAATTGTTTGGAGAGAAGGCCTGTAGGTGGACCTCCGGAAAAATTGTTTGGAGAGAGGGCCTGTAGGTGGACCTCCGAAAAAATTGTTTGGAGAGAGGGCCTGTAGGTGGACCTCCAGAAAAATTGTTTGGAGAGAGGGCCTGTAGGGGGCCCTCCTGAAAAAATTGTTTGAAGAGAGGGCCTGTAGGTGGACCTCTGGAAAAATTGTTTGAATAGAGGGCCTGTAGGGGGCCCTCCTGAAAAATTGTGCTAAAAGAGTGCCAGTTGGACCTCTAAAAAATGGCGTTTTTTTTGGTCAGCGTTAGGCAAAGACGACATGGAGGAGGAGGAGGAGTAGGAGGAGTAGAGAAGAGGAATCGGATACATAAGTAATGTTAATCTTTAGCTGCTTTCCCCCGGAGGAGATTTGAATTCTGGTGAAATCCAGGTTTTGTTCATTTTAATAAGCGTCAGCCTGTCAGCGCTGTCAGTTGACAGGCATGTACGCTTATCGGTGATGACGCCATCAGCTGCACTGAATACCTGCTCTGACAGCACGCTAGCGACAGGGCAGGCCAGCACCTCCAAGGTGTACAGCGCCAGTTCAAGCCACGTGTCCAGCTTTGAAACCCAGTAGTTGTTTGGAGCAGAGTGATCGCTACGGACGTTGGTATGGTCAGCTAGGTATTCCTTCACCATCTTTCTGTACAGCTCCCCCCTACTCTGCCTAGACTGGGGACAGGTGACAGTGTCTTGCTGGGGTGACATAAAACTGGCAAAGGCAACTGGCAAACAGTCGGTGAGCGGGCAGTTGTAGGCGGCGCTGCACTGCCCTGAGAGTGGCAGCATCTGTGGTGGACTTGCAGAAATGCGCACAGATGCGGGGCACCTTGGTGAGCAAATCAGACAGATTGGGGTATGTCTTGAGGAACCGCTGAACTATGAGATTGAACACGTGGGCCAGGCATGGCACATGTTTCAGTCTGCCGAGTTGCAGAGCTGCCACCAGGTTATGCACGTTGTCACACACAACCACGCCTGGCTTGAGGTTCAACGGTGCCAGCCACACATCGGTCTGCGCTGTGATGCCCTGTAACAGCTCTTGGGCGGTGTGCCTTTTGTCACCTAAGCTCAGCAGTTTGAGCACCGCCTGCTGGCGCTTACCCATGGCACTGCTGCTGCGCCTAGAGCTACCGACTGAAGGCGCCGTGCCCACGGATGGTAAATCGGTGGAGGAGGAGGAGGTGGGGTCGGAGGAGGAGGCATAGTACGTCTGAGAGACCGTGACCAAGGTAGTCCCCGCAATCCTCGGTGTGGGCAGTACATGAGCGGCCCCAGGGTCAGTCTCGGTCCCAGCCTCCACCAAATTAACCCAATGTGCCGTCAGTGAGATATAGTGTCCCTGCCCATATTTTCTGTCCAGGTGACACTTTCTGTACATCACTTAATCCAGCAAGGTCTTTTGCTCTCACGTATATAGCTTGATCACAAAAATCTATGTGCGACGTTTGTCTGGGTCGCAGTCAAAATAGCCACCGTCAGCAGGTTGTGAGTTAGCTCTACGATAGTTTCTGCACGTCACGTTCCAAAAAAAACAAAACTAAAAAAAAAAAAATATATAAAAAAAAAAAATATATATATATATATAAAAATAGTTTATTTGTTGTTTTAGCTCAGTGATACGAATCCATTTCACACAGCTGCGTGGAACCATTCTGTGTGTCACAGTTCAGCTGTCCACTCACTACAATCCGTATTTTCTGTCCAGGTGACACTTTCTGTACGTCACTTAATCCAACAAGGTCTTTTCCTCTCACGTATATAGCTTGATCACAAAAATTTCTGTGCGACATTTGTCTGGGTTGCAGTCAAAATAGTCACCACCAGCAGGGTGTGAGTTAGCTCTACGATAGTTTCTGCACGTCACGTTCCAAAAAAAAACAAAACTAAAAAAAAATATATGTATACGAAAAAAATAGTTTCTTTGTTGTTTTAGCTCAGTGATACAAATCCATTTCACTCAGCTGCGTGGAACCATTCTGTGTGTCACAGTATAGCTGTCCACTCACTACAATCCGTATTTTCTGTCCAGGTGACACTTTCTGTACGTCACTTAATCCAACAAGGTCTTTTGCTCTCACGTATATAGCTTGATCACAAAAATCTCTGTGCGACATTTGTCTGGGTTGCAGTCAAAATAGCCACCGCCAGCAGGGTGTGAGTGAGCTCTATGATAGTTTCTGCACGTCACGTTCCAAAAAAAACAAAACTAAAAAAAAAATATAAAAAAAAATATATAAAAAAAATTAGTTTCTTTGTTGTTTTAGCTCAGTGATACAAATCAATTTCACACATCTGCGTGGAACCATTCTGTGTGTCACAGTTCTGCTGTCCACTCACTACAATCCGTATTTTCTGTCCAGTTGACACATTCTGTAAGTCACTTAATTAAACCAGACTTAACAAGTTTGTGGGTTTCAGTACAGCAGGCCCAATTTTTTTTTTATATAATACACTTATATACAGAAAATGTTGAACCCCAGGGCTAAGGGTTGAGGATGAGGGCGTGGGCGTGGGAATTCAATTACTGCAGGGGGCAGAGGCCGTGGTCCTGGGCAGGGTGAGACAGTACCTGCTGATGAGGGAGCAGGGGAACGCCGCAGAGCTACACTCCCTAGCTTCCTGTCTCAACTTACAGGGACACGTAGTAGAGGACTGTTGAAACCACAACAGTGTGAACAGCTGATCTTGTGGATTGCGGACAATGCTTCAAGTAATTTGTCCACCAGTCAATCTTCCACACAGTCCACCCACGTTACCCAAGGGAGCACTCCTCTGGCTCCTCCACCTCAACCTCCATCCCCCCAGTTTGCCCCCTCCCAGGAAAATTTGGAATGCGATCCGGCATACTCTCAGGAACTGTTTTCTGGACCCTTCCCAGAGTCACAAACCACTTCTCAGGTTGCTGCTGACCTCGTTCCCGATGCCCAAGTTTTCCAACTGTCGCAGTCTGTGGGTGATGATGATGATGATGACAATGTTGACTTAGTGAAAGAAGTTTGAAAAGAGGTGTCGATCGATGAGGAGACACGGTTGTCAGACAGTGGTGAAGTTGTTGTCAGGGCAGGAAGACCGAGGCAGGAGCAGACTGAGGGGGAGCAGACTGAGGAATCGAAGGATGACGAGGTGACTGACCCAAGCTGGGTTGATAAGCCAAGTGAAGACAGTGCTTCTGAGGCAGAGGCAAGTGCTGCACCAGAACAGGTTGGAAGAGGCAGTGGTGTGGCCAGAGGGAGAAGCAGGGCCAGAGCTGGTGCATCAGCAGCAACTGTTTCACCTAGTGAAGTTCCCGTGGCGAGGCCTAGATGTTCGCAAGTCTGGAGGTTCTTTAAAAAAAGTGAGGATGACCAACGGACTGTGGTGTGCAACCTGTCCACACCAGGATCAGCAGGGGTGCCACCACTACTAGCCTAACCACCACCAGCATGCGCAGGCATATGAGTGCTAAACACCCCACTCAATGGAACCCAGGCCGTTCACCACCTCCTGCAGGTCACACCACTGCTCCTTCCCCTGTGTCACTCGCTGCCTCTGCTAGTCAACCCCCTGCCCATTACCCTGGCACGAGCGCCTCCCGCCGGATAACCACACCTTCGCCTCCACGATCCTCCACAGTGTCCACCAATGTGTCCCAGCGCAGCGTTCAGCTGACCTTACAGCAGACGCTGGAGCGCAAGAGGAAATACAGTTCCACCCACCCACATGCCCAAGCCCTCAACGTCCACATCTCCAAATTGCTGAGCCTGGAGATGCTGCCCTATAGGCTGGTGGAGACCGAGGCCTTTCGCAATCTCATGGCGGTGGCTGCCACTCGGTATTCGGTCCCCAGCCGCCACTATTTTTCCCGATGTGCCGTCTCATCCCTACACCAGCACGTGTCACAGAACATCATCCGTGCCCTGGCCAACGCTGTTTCTGAGAAGGTCCACCTAACCACGGACAAGTGCTGCCGGGCAGGGACACTATATCTCACTGACGGCACATTGGGTTAATTTCTCCTCATCGTCCAACACCTCTTTACAAACTCCTTTCACTAAGTCAACATTGTCATCTTCATCATCATCATCACCCACAGATTGCGACAGTTGGAAAACTTGGGCATCGGGAACGAAGTCAGCAGCAACCTGAGAAGTGGTTTGTGACTCTGGGAAGGGTCCAGAAAACAGTTCCTGAGAGTATGCCGGATCACATTCCAAATTTTCCTGGGAGGGGGCAGACTGGGGGGGCAGGAGGTTGAGGTGGAGGAGCCATAGGAGTGCTCCCTTGGGTAACGTGGGTGGACTGCGTGGAAGACTGACTGGTGGACAAATTACTTGAAGCATTGTCCGCAATCCACGAGATCAGCTGTTCGCACTGTTGTGGTTTCAACAGTCCTCTACCACGTGCCCCTGTAAGTTGAGACATGAAGCTAGGGAGTGTAGCTCTGCGGCGTTCCCCTGCTCCCTCATCAGCAGGTACTGTGTCACCCTGCCCAGGACCACGGCCTCTGCCCCCTGCAGTAATTGAACGCCCATGCCCACGCCCTCATCCTCGACCCTTAGCCCTGGGGTTCAACATTTTCTATATATAAGTGTATTATATAAAAAAAAATGGGCCTGCTGTACTGAAACCCACAAACTTGTTCAGTCTGGTTTAATTAAGTGTCGTACAGAATGTGTCAACTGGACAGAAAATACGGATTGTAGTGAGTGGACAGCTGAACTGTGACACACAGAATGGTTGCACGCAGCTGTGTGTAATGGATTCGTATCACTGAGCTAAAACAACAAAGAAACTATTTTTTTTATATTTTTTCTTTTTTTTATATATTTTTTTAGTTTAGTTTTTTTTTGGAACGTGATGTGCAGAAAGTATCGTAGACCTAACTCACACCCTGCTGATGGTGGCTATTTTGACTGCGACCCAGACAAATGTCACACAGAGATTTTTGTGATCAAGCTATATACGTGAGAGGAAAAGACCTTGTTGGATTAAGTGACGTACAGAAAGTGTCACCTGGACAGAAAATACGGATTGTAGTGAGTGGACAGCTGAACTGTGACACACAGAATGGTTCCACGCAGCTGTGTGAAATGGATTCGTATCACTGAGCTAAAACAACAAAGAAACTATTTTTTTTATATTTTTTCTTTTTTTATATTTTTTTTTTAGTTTTGTTTTTTTTGGAACATGACGTGCAGAAACTATCGTAGAGCTAACTCACACCCTGCTTGAGGTGACTATTTTGACTGCGACCCAGACAAATGTCGCACAGAGATTTTTGTGATCAAGCTATATACGTGAGAGCAAAAGACCTTGTTGGATTAAGTGACGTACAGAAAGTGTCACCTGGACAGAAAATACGGATTGTAGTGAGTGGACAGCTGAACTGTGACACACAGAATGGTTCCACGCAGCTGTGTGAAATGGATTCGTATCACTGAGCTAAAACAACAAATAAACTATTTTTTATATATATATATATATATATTTTTTTTTTTATATATATTTTTTTTTTAGTTTTGTTTTTTTTGGAACGTGACGTGCAGAAACTATCGTAGAGCTAACTCACACCCTGCTGACGGTGGCTATTTTGACTGCGACACAGACAAATGTCGCACATAGATTTTTGTGATCTAGCTGTATACTTGAGAGCAAAAGACCTTGTTGGATTAAGTGATGTACAGAAAGTGTCACCTGGACAGAAAATACGGATTGTAGTGAGTGGACAGCTGAACTGTGACACACAGAATGGTTCCACGCAGCTGTGTGAAATGGATTTGTATCACTTAGATATAACAATAAAAAAAAGGGTTATATATGGCGATAGCTGCACTACTAGTGCCAGCCAGCCAGCCAGCCAAGCCAGGAGACAAAAAAAAAATGTTTTCTAGCCCTTAGAAGGGTTGTTGGGTTCTTTGTGGGTGATTCCTGCCTAACAGAGAACTAAATTCAGGCCCTAACACTCTCCCTGAAACGCAGCAGCTCTATCCCTAACGATATCCAGACAGCATCTGAGCCGAGCACCGCGGGCAGTGACTAGTATATTCCAGGGTCACCTGATCAGGCCAGCCAACCCCTGCTTTCGACATGTAAGGGCCCCACGTAATGCTGGGTGTACCGCAGAGTCTCCTGGCTTGTGATTGGCTGAGTTTATAGGCGCCAAAAATGTACAATGCGGAAGTTGCCATTTCCTCGAGCATGGCGAGATACTCGTCCGAGCAGCGAGCACTTACGAGTACCATAATACTCGAACGAGCACCAAGCTCGGACGAGTATGCTCGCTCATCTCTAGAAGAGACCCTAGACCACCCTGTCTATCAATTACAGGGCACTAGCCCTAATAGGAAGAACGCCATCTATAACCTAACCCTCATACAACCATTTCTCTAGAAATGTCCCACACATCACTCCCAACATGGCATGTTTCCTCCTACAGGTGGGAATCCTCAAGGGACTTATGGTGATTTTTAGTACAAAAAGGACATAAAAATATATGGCCAGTCCAAAATAATGACCACTTGCTAGATAGATAGGGGAACCTGAGTAAAGTCTATGGCCAGAGGACTCAGGGTAAAGGGGTAAA
Organism: Rhinella marina; assembly: GCA_900303285.1. NCBI lineage: Eukaryota > Metazoa > Chordata > Amphibia > Anura > Bufonidae > Rhinella > Rhinella marina. The sequence continues at coordinate 70,443 of ONZH01016419.1, forward strand.
TAATCCTCCCTCACCAATTATGGTGGTATATCCACATTGTACTTGGTGTTCTTATAGACAAAATTTAAGAGGTGATCTGTAATTGATAGAAGGGAGAGGTTGGTACCTATACCCTCCTTATGCTGTGGGTGATCATATGTCATTATGGGTATTAATAATACATATGTATCATATATGTTGTGTTGTAATCATGTTTTCCTTTGTAACAGTGTAACCATCTGTACCATGTATGGATGCGTGAATGGCTGTACCAGCAATGAAATTTCCCCTAGGAAACAATAAAATTTTATGGTATTGTAGTGACTCTACCCTACTCAAAAGTAATTTCACTGCTTGGAAAATCTGTTTCTCTCTCTCTCTGTCTCTGGAAAAAGTTTCCCTAAATGAAGAAATTCCGACTCTACCGAATCAGAATTTTTTTTCTGACAAATTGATTTGCTCATCCCTATGGACAAACTTCTGTGTACACATACTGATGCAGGGACAGCTGTCTATCATCCCTTGTCGGATGGGTAAGGTGGACTCTCATTTTCTCACCTAATCCTGATTTAACGCACCAGGATGAATCATTTCCGTTAGGATGCGATTGTATTAAATTTAAAAGGAATACACCTCACCTGGCATTAAAATCATGGTAAGTCTATGACAGACCCATTTTTTCGGACGTGAAAAAAATGATCTGGCACCCTTGACTGACATTTTTTTAGTTGCCGGATCCAGTTTGTCTCATTTCACAGAATACTTGGTGACAAAACTGAACCTTTTTTTCCGGTTTTGAGATCCTCTGCTGGATCCCAAAACCGTATTACTAAACTGTAAACATGAAAGTAGCAAAATGGTATAAATTACAGTGCTCATCTTTTCTCCCTCTATGATATACTGTTATCACATAAGGTACACTGAAATAAAAAATGGAGAAGACATGTAAGTGAGTCTAATTTGATCAATAGGCATCCAAGCATTTGTAGAAGTCATCTTAGTTTATTATCAACTGTGTTCACCTCAGGTGTAAATAAAATCTGACTAACCTTTGAACGTGAAGAGCTGATTAAGCGCGGTTAATGCCAGCACCACATGATAACACCAGGCTATAATAAAAACTAAAATATATTCAAAACGTTTTCTGGTTCTTGGCAGATTTAATGCTGCTTCTGGTCAAAATTTGGTCATTTACAAAAGATCCAAACAGTCAAGCCCTGTTCACACTTGTGTTGTAGCATTCATACATAAAATCCATAGGAGGAAATTTAGCAAACTGGTGTAAAGTATAATTGGCTTAGTTGTCCATAGCAACCAATCACAATCCACCTTTCATTTTTAACAGCTCCTTTGGAAAATGAAAGGTGGAATCTGATTGGTTGCTATAGGCAACTAAGGTTAGTTTCATAAATGACCCTCATGACGTTTTGTTGGATCAGTTGTATGACAGACTACATTGACTTCCTCTGGTTCCATCATGATGTCTGACATCTTGATGGAAAGTGTATCACCGAAGACTGTTATAAATCTGAAATAGTTTTCAATGATGGTTCGGTTCCAAACTAAGCCTCTAAAGCTAATAGAAACAGAACTAAGGACTTGTATAACAATGAACCTTGAAATAAAAAACAAATGCGCTAAGGAGTTGTTGGAATAGACTGAAGCTGTCCTTATGTGAATGTAATGATAATATACTGTATGTACAGTAGGTGGTAATATTTCAGCGAAAGGAGAAGTTTATGAGGGAAAACTGTAAACAAATGAAAGGAGGCTCTAGGACCCTGTTTGGTCACCTCTAGCCTTGGATACAAAATGAGATATGGTGGGCATAGAGGCATTCCAGTTCTGTATGGTATCCTGCAGCAGTTTTTCCTATAGGTGTGGAAGCTGGGCCTGTAGAGACATTTCTTGGAAACCCTTGCTGTGAGAGGTACAAACCCTTGCTGTGAGAGCCCCGCCATGAGAGGTCCAAATGTGGTCATAGATGACCTGCACATACTGTATCGCTGTTAGTGTCCTTTGCATCATTACTGTCATTTACAATGGCTCCATAGATCATCAAACCATCTGTTGGGGCAGTGTATTGGTCCACAGCAGAGGCAGGATTGAAGCTGACATCACAAAGCCTCCATAGTCAAACCCAACCTTTGTGGCATCCTAAACAGAACCCAGATTAATCTCTAAAGGCAATATCTTTCCAGTCAGTAATAGACCAGGTTTCTCATTCATTACACAATGGCTGGTGGCTGGCTATCAATGGCAGGACATGTAATGGGCACCAGAACAACACATTTACTTCTGTGAAGCTCATGGAACTGGTCCAACCAGAGACAGGGGTGTGTAATGAAGGTGCCACCTGTGTCTGGATGGTGGACAATCAAACTGCGGGAGCTGCCTGTGCTTTCCAGGAGATGAAATAATCCTTTCACTTACGGTTGTCTGTCTGGACAATACAGGACCTATTCACAATGTGTGTCCCTTTACGTATGAGCTACTCCCAACACCTACTAATAAATAAGTCAGAACAGCCTTGTAGAAACAACCATCCTGCTTCACTCAGTTCAATGATGTGTCAATGCTTAAAGTCTATCAACTGGACAAAATGTCTTTTAGTGTGTTGTAGAGACGTGTCTAGCAGTCAACAACCTCTCACTAAGAGTCACACTACCCAAAAGTAGCCTCTGAGAGACTTTTTATAGGGGAGTAAGGGAATCACTTTTACACCCTCTTGTGGTAAGACCTGGTGTCAAATCAGACCAGACCTGCAGTTATTTGCATATCTGCCTGTGACATACAGTAACTGCATGCTGATTTTTGCAGCAAACCAGCATTTCTTTCTTGGTGTGTTATTTTTTGTCAGTGATTGTAATATACATTTTGTGTCTGTTTTATTTTGTATCATTTGTATTAAAATATTTTTGTATTTTCATATCTGGGAAAATGTTAAAAAAGGGAATAGTCTGTATTTAACAAAGTGCAACTAAAATAGATTTTATTCATGGTTGTTTTAATATAGAGGATATATAGATTATGGTAGACTGGCTGAGATAGAATCTGCAGATTCTTCTAATGATGCCATTTTTTTTATTTGTTTTTGGTTATTTAGTTTTTTTCTTTATTATTTTTTGTTGAATACATCATTCTTCCTATAAGAACATAAAGACATTTGAGGTGCATTTTAACATGTATTTAGTGCCGACTGTCTGTAACTGGGACTGAAATATTTGCCCTAGTTACAAGAGGAAAACGCCTTTTGACATGCACTACAGTGCTAATCTAGGTCTGCTGGGTCTGCTAAGACCCAATAGCTTATGCACTTATCAGGTCCCCTGTAATCACATGATCACTAGAATTGGAGCAGGAAATATCATTGCTCCTTACTGATATTTATATAGTGATGGAGCAGGCAGGGAGAATAGAAAAGTTTGTGCTTTCACTAAGGGGTGTCAATAATAAGAGATTCTAGCTCACAGCTGAGAAATATGCAAAGGCATTCCGGAATGTCCTTGAAGAAATAAATCACCTAGACGTATAAAGACCATGGATGGCCCAGAAGAGGGTAATGAAAGTCATAAACAACGTCACCAGAAATGTACAAATGCTTTATCTTTTTCATTGTGGTTAAATTATGACAAACATTTGCAATGCACTGGTCTCACAGGGACTCAAAGCACAGGGACAGATGTGTGGCAATAACTTGGAAAGTCCAAATACACCTCCAAGATGACTACTGCCTTGTTAAAGAAAATGACGGTAATGATGCTGGACTGGCCAAGCATGTCTCCAGACCTAAACCCTATTGAGCATTGGTGGGGCATCTTCAAACGAGAGGTGGAGGAAGGTATCTAACATCCACCAGCTCCGTGATGTCATCATGGAGGAGTGGAAGGGGATTCCAGTGGCAACCTGTGAAGCTGTAGTGAACTCCATGACCAAGAGAGGTAAGGCAGTGCTGGAAAATGGTGGCCACGCAAAATATTGACACTTGGGCACAATTTGGCCATTTTCACTTAGGGGTGTACTCACTTTGGTTGCCAGCGATTTAGATATTAATGGCTGTGGGTAGAATTATTTTAAGGGCACACCAAATTTACAGTGTTATACAAGCTGTACATGGACTATCTTACATTGAATCAAAGTATCATATCTTCAGTGTAACCGTATATTTTTGAAGAGTACCCAGAGGGAACCCATGCAAACACAGGAGAACATGCCAATGACATCCATGATTGGAGTCTAACTCAGGCGCTAACTACTCTTCCACCTGTTGCACACTAATTCCTATTTTCCAATATTCCAAATGATCCTAACTGGGGAGAAGTTTAATAGTCACATGACTTGGTTGTCCTACAAAGTATTGCCTCGGGGGCTGAATACAAATGCACGCCACACTTTCCAAATTTGTATTTATTAAAAATTTTTAAAACCATGTATCATTTTCTTTTCACTTCACACATACTTGCTATTTTGTGTTAGTCTATCACATAAAATACATTTAAGCATGTGGGTGAAATGTGTGGAAATGTTCAAGGGGTATAAATATGTTTTCAATACATAATAAGCAAAATTAATACCATATAACAGGGTACAGTATGACCACACATTCAGGTTGCTTGATGCAGTTTTAGAGACCAAAACCAAATAGAGTTAAAAGTCATATTTGTCCCTAATAATTTCTCTACTTTTATTATCCACACCTGATTTTAGCTTTCAAAACTGCATCAGGAAACATAAGCTGTGTGGCTTCACCCTAATTGAGTTATTATATTACATTAATCTTGCTTATTTTACTTTTGCATTTGCAGTATATTATACAACAGAGCTGTAACTCTACACCAACATGTCCAACCTGCCCTCGATGATGAAATGTTGCCCTCTACCTGATCATATAAAAATGTAGAGGGACATAGTACAGACAGATTACTGGGGCACAGGATGGCACTAGATATTGCTTCAACACTTCTCCTGGCTACAGGAGTCACTCTCCTAATTTACCTCATAAAATGGTGGGGAACAGTCAAACCCAAGAACCTGCCCCCAGGACCTACACCTCTACCAGGCTTGGGGAATGTCCTTCAGATTAGAACCTCAGAACTACCACAGTCTTTAGTCAAGGTATGTACACTTACTTGAAATTTTACATTTACTAGGACCCTGATTCCATAGTAATTCTTACTATATATCTGTTTTTAAAATCGCTCCCAAGTCAGGGTGATCCAGTAAGAGACATGAGAAAGCCTTAGGGAATTGTTATCTCTCACAGCTGATCTTCAAGTTCATCATACATAGGATATTTTATGACGATGTGTTTGCAATCCTGATATTAAATGTACATTAGAAAAATTATGTACTTATGTACCTCTCCTTTGTCATCTTCGTAGTTTCTTTGTAGTTTTAAGGTTCCTAAAGTAAAAAAAAAGTTTCCTTTTATGACCTTCTTTATGGTTTTCTCTGTTTTGGACATTTAGGAGGACACAAAAGGGTGAGGAAAGAATACCTTGGCTCCCTGATTCTCATGTTGAGGCTATTATCTTTTTCCCTCGACTTTAATCACTTGTCTTTGTGTTCCTCCTTATAATTGTGAGCATATGACAAGGTTTTGACACTTTAAAATGACAATATACTCTGTATTTGTACTTCTGTCATGTGTACTTTGTACTGCGCAATCTACGTGGTAATTGTACACAGCTATGTTGTGTTTGATTTTGTATGTTTGTTCTTATCTGAAAATCAATAAAAAGATTTTAAAAGAAAAATTCTGTACGGTATAACTGTTCTCCTCTCTAGCTACTAGAGAAGACAGGCTCCTTAAGTATACAGCTCCTGCTCAGAACTGTAATATTCTTGTGTTTTCTATACCTCTCCAGCTAAGTGAGAAATATGGACCTGTCTATACCCTCTACATTGCGAACCTGCGGATTATAATATTGATTGGGTACGATGCTGTGAAGGAAGCATTGGTGGACCGTAGTGATGCGTTTAGTAATAGGGGAAACACCGGAGTAGCAGACATTTTATCTCAGGATTTTGGTAAGCAGATATACTGTAGCAAATGACTAAAATAGCAATGACTTATTTTCTTAGATTTTCATCTGAATTTCTTTATACTACTCTACACAAACCGATTTGTCTGGTAATGTCTCTAATGTTGGACACATGGGACATGATTTAAAGCAGTGGTTCCCAACCTTTGATTCAAGAGCCCCTGCTGTGTGGCTCGCCATGAGTGTCCTGAGATATGAAAATATGTACTGGCAATTAACATTGTTACAGGCCCATTGTAGATGATTAGGATTAAGGCACCTATATAAGTACCTACATTACTGAAAAAGTACACCATAAAACACAACTTTTAATTATCTCCTGTAAACATTTAAAATATGTCCTATAGTGACTTAAAAATATAAAGTGACTCAAGACACTGGTTATAGATCGCATGCAATGGGCTGGTATTAGCTTGTGACTTCAAGATATTCAATGTTTTCTAGATCCACCGGTATCTGGTAGTAGTCTGTCTTTAGTTTTTCCATCTTTTTTTCGGATCTACAGTTGATTATTCTAGTTGACTATGGTTACCATCAGTAAAATAAATGGCAATAGAGTCAGCTATCTAGCCCTATAGAGCAAGTCCCTGCACTTTCCCAGAATACCTGTCCTGAAAAGACCAACCACCCTCAGTGGCCTAGTTATACTGCACATATGAGCCAAAGTGTTGTTGTTTTGTTTTTTTTTGTTTTGTTTTTGTTTTTGTTTCTAAAGTTTTAACCAAACCAGTTTCTGCTGACAAATCATTCAGCATTATCACTGGGTTAGGAAAGGCTAAGAAAATAGGTTAATAACCTTGTCATAAGGGTACCTGGTGTACCATTTAGCAGAGTTTAATGTGGGACATGGAGCAGTTCATGTATCCAAACAGTGCAAATGTGAATGGTATGATACTAGTGTTAAATTTCACACTGATTAATTTATCAGCAAATGTTTGCAATTTCATGTTTTTTGTTTCTACGCGTTTAAAATTACTTTCTTCTATTTTTTAATTGGCTGTTCCTCTCGACCATCACTGATTGAATGTGGGTCACAGCATAGAAAAGGTTCAGGACCTCCGATTTAAAGTATATAACGCCGTGAAAGTATATTTATCTCAGTTCATATCCCAAAAGGGATTTAACATTTGCACAGTAACATATGCATAGTATCTTGAGTTGTAGTTGTTGGGTTGTAGCTGGAGAGACCAATTTCCTAAATACTTATTTCTCATTTGTATTTTTTCTAAAGTAACCTAAATTTTAACGGCAAATTATATTTTTAAGGTTCTGTTGTCAATACTGACTGTACACATACCTAGTTAAATATGTCAGACCTTCCAGGCAGAATCTTTTTGGTCCTGAGTAGTATGCAAGGATTCCCACTCAAGGATGGTATAAAGAATCTTGCAGAAAAAAATGAAACTTTGACAAGGCAAATTTTACTGACTCACATTGGGCAACAAGCTTAATGGCTCCAAAAGTCTTTGAGTGGAATTAGGATTAGTGGTTACAGTGTCTCAATGAATAAAGGCAACAGGTTAAATGGGTACACTATCTCTGTAAGTGGCAACGGTCAAATAGAACATGATACCTTTAAGAAACAGCAACACTCTCCCTCTGGCTTACATTGCATTCAGCTCCCTGGTCATCAACAATCTGCTTCTGGGCATCTCAGAGTAACAACAATTAAGATAGTTGTAACTACAGTTAACACCATGGCTTTATCTCCATGTGGCTCACATGGCCACACAATCTGTACCCAGGTGTTCCCAGGTTGTGGTATCTCTCTTGCAGCTGTCACAGTCCACAATCTTCTTGTTCTCTTTAATGCAATACACACTATTGCACACAACAGGCTGCAAGCTGGTTAGTTTTAGTTATAGATAGAGATGAGCAAGCACTAAAATGCTCGGGTGCTCATTATTCGAGACAAACTTTTCCCGATGCTCGGGTGCTCGTTTCGAGTAACGAACCCCATTGAAGTCAATGGGAGACTCGAGCATTTTTGCAGGGGACCAAGGCTCTGCCTAGGGAAGGCTGGGTGAAAACCTGGAAACCTCAGAAAATGATGGAAACACCACAGAAATGGACAGGAAACAGCAGGGGCAGCATGCATGGATGCCTCTGAGGCTGCCTAATTCCACCATTACCCCAAATTCTCAGGCAACAGCCTGGTGGTTACCCTCATGGCAATTGTGCTCACCCAGACCAAGAAAGACGAGGCACATGCCCATCACATGTTAGGGAAGCACCCAACTAGGTGCAACGAAGGTACATCACCCATGCCCATGCTGGCACTACTCTCCTATCCCTAGCCACACGATGCAGGAATAAGCCTGACACAGCATGGCGGTGACACCAACAAGTGTTAGATGAGGTAGCAGGTGAGCAGGTGAGCCACCCAAAAATTTAGCCTGACGCAGCATGGCGGTGACAACAGAGTGACCGAGTTAAACTGAGGTAGCAGGAGGTGAAGCACGGATGGTAATTCGAAGGAGGAGGAGGAGGGGTTGGAGGAAGAGGCATAGTAAGTCTGAGAAACCATGACCGAGATAGGCCCCGCAATCCTCCAAGTGGGCAGTACATGAGCGGCCCCACGGTCAGACTAGTGACCGAGCTACATGACGGTAGTTGGTAGAGCACATTAAAAATTTAGCGTGGCCCTGTATGTGGATGTTGAGGGCTTGTGAATGTAGGTGGGCTGAACTTTTTTTCTGCTTGCGCTCCAACGTCTGCTGTAATGACAGCTGAACGTTGTGCAGGGACACATTGGTGGACAGTGTGGAGGATCATGGAGGCGAAGGGGTGGTTTACCGGCGGGAGGCGCTTGTGCTGGGGTCCTAGGCTGGGGGTTGACTCACAGAGGCAGCGAGTGACACAAGGGAAGGAGCAGTGGTGGGACCCACATGAGGGGAACGGACGGCCTTGGTCCCATAGTGTTTAACACTCGTATACCTGCGCATGCTGGTGGTGGTTAGGCTGGTAGTGGTAGAACCCCCACTTAAAAATTTGGCATCAACTGGTACGGCTGTCAACATTGAGCTTGAACTAGTGGGGCATGTGTGGTATCGATTCTTCTCAGTTTAAACGTCGTGTATACGTCCCCTATCTCTGGACCATATATTTCATGGATTTTTCGAACACGGAAAAGGAAAAAGATCTTGCTCTGGCCAGGGGACTGTCTTTTCTACTGCAGCTAAGGGGACGTGTCCATGCTCTGCCTATCACAGGTCAGGAACCAATTAAAAGAAGAACAAAAAAAAATCAGTACAAAATCTAATACGTCCCCTATCAGGGTAAATTGTTTGGAGAGAGGGCCTGTAGGTGGGGGGCAGGCTGGGGGGAAGGAGGTTGAGCTGGAAGAGCCAGAGGAGTGCCCCCTTGGCTAGCGTGTGTGGTGGTGACAACAGCCGGGTGGAGTTCGAATGACGACGCAGGACCCCAACTTAAAAATTTAGCATCAACCGGTACGGTTGTCAACTATGAAATTGATCAAGTGGGGCATGTGTTGTGTGTATTCTTCTCAGTTTAATACCGTATACAGCACCTATCCAGAAAAATAGTTTGGAGAGAGAGAAAGAGAGGAAAAAGACGTATTTTTAAAAGTGACGTTCAGTGTAGATCAGTTAAAGAGAAAGAAAGGATTTTGTGAAATGGATTTGTATCACTGAGAGCAAAAGAACCTATTTTTTTACGTGACGTGCAGTATAGATCACTAGTGATGCTATAGTGCAAACCACTATGGTGGTGACAACAGAGTGAGCGAGTGACACTGCGGGAGCAGGCGAACCACATAAACATTTTTCGTGGCCCTGTATGGCGGCGGTGACAACAGAGTGACTGAGTTAGTATGCGGTAGCTAGTGAAGCACCCAAAAATTTAGCCTGACACAGCATGGCGGTTACACAACCAATGACTTTGTCCGACTGAAAATGCAGTGAAATGGCTTTTGTTGACCCTCCAAAAATGTTTTTCTTTTCGGAGTACATAAAGTCTACCCTCAGCAAAAAATTTTTTTTCAATGTAGGTACTTGCGCCTCCTGAAAAATTGTTTTGGACTGTCCTGAAACATTGTTTTACACTGTCTGTAGTTGACACTGCGGAAAAATTGTTTAGAGAGAGGGCCTGTATGTGGACCTCCGGAAAAATTGTTTGGAGAGAGGGCCTGTAGGGGGCCCTCCGGAAAAATTGTTTAGAGAGAGGGCCTGTAGGTGGACCTCTGGAAAAATTGTTTAGCGAGAGGGCCTGTAGGTGGACCTCCGGAAAAATTGTGGTAAAAGAGCCAGTTGGACCTCTAAAAAATTGCGTTTTTTGTGTCAGCCTTAGGCAAAGACGACAAGGAGGAGGAGGAGTAAGAGGAGTAGAAAAGAGGAATCGGATACATAAGTAATGTTAATTACTGCTTAATTACCGGAGGAGATTTGAATTCTGGTGAAATCCAGGCTTTGTTCATTTTAATAAGCATCAGCCTGTCAGCACTGTCAGTTGACAGGCGTGTACGCTTATCGGTGATGATGCCACCAGCTACACTGAATACCCACTCTGACAACACGCTAGCGGCAGGGCAGGCCAGCACTTCCAAGGAGTACAGCGCCAGTTCAGGCCACGTGTCCAGCTTTGAAACCCAGTAGTTGTATGGAGCAGAGTGATTGGTCCGGACGTTGGTATGGTCAGCTAGGTACTCCCTCACCATCTTTCTGTATAGCTCACCCCTACTCTGCCGAGACTGGGGACAGGTGACAGTGTCTTGCTGGGTTGACATAAAACTGGCAAAGGCCTTGGAGAGCGTTCCCCTGCCAGTGCTGGACAAGCTGCCTGCTCGCCTCCTCTCCCCCGCTACTTGGCCCACAGAACCACACCCTCTGCTGCTAGCGGCGTCAGATGGGAAAGATTGTTTCAGCTTGTGCACCAGGGCCTGTTGATATTGATTCACTCTCATACTCCTTTCCTCTACAGAGATGAGAGTGGAAAGGTTCTGCTTGTACCGTGGGTCCAGGAGAGTGAACACCCAGTAATCGGTGTTTGAAAAAATTCTTCTAACGGGAGGGTCATGGGATAGGCAGCCTAACATGAAGTCTGCCACGTGCGCCAGAGTCCCTCCCAACACGCAAAAATTCCCTCTCCTCACTGGCCTGACTCTCCATTTCCTCCTCCTCCTCTTCAACCCATACACGCTCAAGAGTTAAGAAGGACTGAGCATTGGTACAATCTTCTGTCTCGCCGACATTCTCCTCCTCTTCCTCCTCATCCTCATCCCCCTCCTCCGATACGTGCTGAGAAACAGACCGGAGGGTGCTCTGGCTATCAAGCGACGTATCTTCCTCCACCGTCTCTTGTTACAAGCGCAAAGCTTCCGACTTCATGCTGAGCAGAGGGTTTTTCAACAGGCAAAGCAGCGGCATGGTGAGGCTGATAATGGCGGCATCGCCGCTGACCATCTGTGTTGACTCCTCAAAGTTGCTCAACACCTGGCAGATATCAGACATCCACGTCCACTCCTCATTGTAGACTTGAGGAATCTGACTGACCTTACTACCAGTTCTGGTGGAAGTTGACATCTGGCAGTCTACAATCGCTCTGCGCTGCTGGTAAACTCTGGATAACATGTTTAATGTCGAATTCCATCTTGTGGGCACGTCACACAACAGTCGGTGAGCGGGCAGTTGTAGGCGGCGCTGCGCTGCCCTGAGAGTGGCAGCATCTGTGGTCGACTTGCGGAAATGCGCACAGAAGCGGCGCATCTTGGTGAGCAAATCAGACAGATTGGGGTATGTCTTGAGGAACTGCTGAACTATTAGATTAAACACGTGGGCCAGGCATGGCACATGTGTCAGTCTGCCAAGTTGCAGAGCCGCCACCAGGTTACGCCCGTTGTCACACACAACCATGCCTGGCTTGAGGTTCAGCAGTTCAACTGCTGCCGCGCCTAGAGCTACCGACTGAAGGCGCCGTGCCCACGGATGGGAATTCGGAGGAGGAGGCATAATACGTCTGAGAGACTGTGACCGAGGTTGGCCCCGCAATCCTCAGTGTGGGCAGTACATGAGCGGCCCCAGGGTCAGACTCGGTCCCAGCCTCCACCAAGTTAACCCAATGTGCCATCAGTAATATATAGTGTCCCTGCCCGGCAGCACTTGTCCACGTGTCCGTGGTTAGGTGGACCTTCTCAGAAAAAGCATTGGTCAGGGCACGGATGATGTTCTGTGACACGTGCTGGTGTAGGGCTGGGACGGCACATCGGGAAAAATAGTGGCGGCTGGGGACGGAATACCGAGGGGCAGCCACCGCCATGAGATTTCGAAAGGCCTCGGTCTCTACCAGCCTATAGGGCAGCATCTCCAGGCTCAGAAATTTGGAGATGTGGACGTTGAAGGCTTGGGCATGTGGGTGGAACTGTATTTCCTCTTGCGCTCCAGCGTCTGCTGTAAAGACAGCTGAACGCTGCGCTGGGACACATTGGTGGAAACTGTGGAGGATCGTGGAGGCGAAGGTGTGGTTTTCCGGTGGGAGGCGCTCGTGCTGGGGTCCTGGGCAGGGGGTTGACTAGCAGAGGCAGCGAGTGACACAGGGGAAGGAGCAGTGGTGTGAACCGCAAGAGGTGAACGGCCTTGGTTCTATTGAGTGGGGTGTTTAGCACTCATATGCCTGCGCATGCTGGTGGTGGTTAGGCTAGTAGTGGTGGCACCCCTGCTGATCCTGGTGTGGCACAGGTTGCACACCACAGTCCGTCGGTCATCCTCAATTTCTTTAAAGAACCTTCGAACATCTAGGCCTCGACATGGGAGCTTCACTACGTGAAATAGTTGCTGCTGATGCACCAGCTCTTGCCCTGCTTCTCCCTCTGGCCACACCACTGCCTCTTCCAACCTGTTCTGGTGCAGCACTCGCCTCCGCCTCAGAAGCACTGTCTTCACTCGGCTTATCAACCCAGCTTGGGTCAGTCACCTCGTCATCCTCTGATTCCTCAGTCTGCTCCCCCTCGGACTTCCTGCCCTGACAACAACTTCACCACTGTCTGACAACCGTGTCTCCTCATCCCGACACCTCTTTACACACTTCTCACTAGTAACATGTATCATCATCACCCACAGACTGCGACGTTGGAAAACTTGGCATCGGGAACGAGGTCAAGCAGCCTGAGAAGTGGTTGTGACTCAGAACACAACAATTCACCACTGTCTGACACCGTGTCTCCTCATCGTCCGACACCTCTTTACACCTTCTTCCATGGGAAAGTCAACAACAATCCCACAGACTGCGACAGCTTGCTAAAAATGGAGCACACAGATTTTTTCCCACCTGAGAAATTTGTACCACTGCGAGAAAACATTCAAAAGCTTTTTTTTTTTAATTTTTAAATTTTTACAATTGACGCAGTCACCGAGAACCAAGAGAGTTCATCGTAATACCTGTATTTTTATGACCTAAAAAGATTTTGTGTAAACAAACTCAGATTTGATGACTTGAAATGAGCATAGTGGAGAGAAAATAAGGATTCCATCTGATATTTACGTTGTGTTGGAGCGTGACACTGAATGCACATTGTATGGACTTGATCGGGAGAGGCAGAACATGTGAAGTTTTGGACAAGAAGGGTTCTCTGAGGAGTATGAAGGGTTGAGATTTAAATTTTTTTCTGATTAGTGCCAGACGTTGAGGTGCAAGACCAAAGGAAGGTGGTTTTCTGGAGGTTTAACTGTAAATGAGTTCACAGCTGGTAAAGAGAATGATGGTCCCCCTGAACAACATCACCCCATTTTATAAGGAATTTCAAACAAGAAAATTCAGGGTACTGATCCTTAAACCAGCAGCAACGAAGATGCTAAGTGGCCGCTTTTTAATAGTTGTGATACGTGAAAATGCCACACAGGATTGTTTTTGTCGACTGTGGCAGACGGTCTCCAGCGGACTTGTCTCATCTCGGACGCACTGACAGCAAATGAACAGTTACTTGGGCCTTCATCAAGTTTAGAACCTTAATGTTCAAACATGAGCCTGGTATATTATCTGATTAAGGAATCGCTTTCAACTCAAAATTCGGCGAGCTCTAGTGCCAATATTTTAGAGTTTTGTAGCGAGCACTGTACAGTGAGCAATCCGAACTTGACCACGTACTGTTGGATCGCATGCCGGATTGTCTGAAGGTGAGTGGACAGTTGTGTTACACATAACTGGACCCACAGCTGAAATCATAACAAGTGTTACCCACTGAAGTCCTGCCTCACCAGGAAGTGAGAGCATCCTCTTTAATTTGTCAGGTGGTCTGTGACACACAGATTGGTTCCACACAGCTGTTGAAATGGATTGTATCACTGAGATAAACAACAAAAAAACTATTTTTTTTTTTTTAATTTTTTTAAATTTTTTATTTTTATTTTTTTTAATGTGACGTGCAGAAAATATCAGAGAGCAAACTCAGCCCCTACTGACTGTGGCTATTTTGACTGCAACCCAGAAAAATGTCGCACTCAGATTTTTGTAATTTAGCTGTATCAGTGAAAGCAAAAGACCGTATTTGATTACGTGACGTACAGTATGGGTCATCTGGACAGAAAATACGGATTGTGGTTTGTGGTGAGTGGACAGCTGAATTGTGACACACAGAATGGTTCCACACAGCTGTATGAAAAAAAAGGGTTATATATGGCGATAGCTGCACTACTAGTGCCAGACAGCCCAGCCAGGAGACAAAAAAAGTTTCTTGTAGCCCTTAGAAGGGCTGTTGGGTTTTTTTGAGATCACTCCTGCCTAACAGAGAACTAAATCCAGGCCCTAACACTCTCCCTGAAATGCAGCAGATCTGTCCCTAACAACATCCAGACAGCATCTTAGCCGAGCACCGCGGGCAGTCACTAGTATATTCCAGGGTCACCTGATCAGGCCAGCCAACCCCTGCTATCGACATGTAAGGGCCCCACGTGATGCTGGGTGTACCGCAGAGTCTCCTGGCTTGTGATTGGCTGAGTTTATAGGCGCCAAAAATTCAAAATGCGTGAGATGCCATTTCCTCGACCATGGCGAGATACTCGTTCGAGCAGCGAGCACTTACGAGTACCGTAATGCTCGAACGAGCACCAAGCTCGGACGAGCATGCTCGCTCATCTCTAGTTATAGAATAATCTCTTATGTTGGCATAAACTGCTTCTATGATGCATAGACTAGTCTGCTTCCTCCTGTCCCTTATCTCAACGCCTCTGGGATATTTGGCTTCAGATGCCCCAGCTAGTGCCTGAGGTGTTGTACCCTCCTTCTTCTATGTGATAATCACCATGTAGCTTAGCTGTACTACTCTTTATGCTGTCTTCCTGTATTCAATCTGGGCTCTTTACAGATAAAGGACCTTATGCAAATCCGATCAAGTGACCCAGAAGGTCTTTGCACAGACACTTAGTATACATCAGTAATCATACAATTGATCCGTAGATTTCAGCATATTTACAGTGCATACATTTTTATCACAGTGCTATACATATAAAAGTGCATTATAGCATCATACAGAGAGATCCATCTACAAAGTTCACCACATTCTGTACCAAGGTATATGACTCCAAAATGGTGATATGTTGTTTCAGACTACTTTAACATTATTGACATTTGACAGCTATAGCCATGGTTCACACTATGGAAGATAATTAGTTACTGTTTTAGGATCAAAATACCTACATTTTTATAATCTTGGATAATCCTTTTAAATGGCGGTTTAATGTTACTGCAAGTTATCTCCTTTCCACTAGATAGGGTATATGTGATCTGTGGCAATCTGACTGCTGGGACCCCTGATATCCCAATAATGAGGGTTCCATTCACACATCCTATTAAAAGAGCCAGTTAACTATGTACTGTGCCACCCCATTATTTCTCTATGAGACTGGCAGAGGTTGAACATCACTGCCCTGGGCAATCTATGACAGTCCCATAGTTTACAGAATAAATGGAGCAGCAGGGCACTTAGTTGACTGGCTACTCTATTAGGATAGAGGAATAGTAACTCCATTCTCTGGATTGCTGGTCATCCCAATGGTCAGATCCCCATCAATCAGTTATCAGTTCTTCAGTGAATAAGGGAGAACTTGTTGCAACCGGAATACTCCTTTATATGCATGCTTAAACTTACAGGGGTCATTGCAAGCAATGGAGAAAGATGGAAAATTCTTCGTCGATTTTCACTGACAACTTTGAGAAATTTTGGAATGGGAAAGAGGGGCATTGAAGAAAGAATCCAAGAAGAAGCCCAACGTCTTGCTGAGAAATTTATGAAGGATAAAGGTGAATTCAAAAATGATTTGTCTCATAAGATCTGGCCACCATACATATTAGTTTTCTGTTGGACAACAGCCATCTCTTCTCTACTGAATCTCCCATGTTCAGCCAGTGTGGAATAAATGATCAGGAATGTTGAAAATCTCATACTCAATCTTTCAAGGTTTGTGATTTGTAAATTGCCGTAAACACATTTAATCAGTGACTGAGCCGCGGAAATCAGGGGCTACAGCCAATTTTAATCTGATACTGTATGTGTGGTCCGCTATAGTGAGATTCCTATATACACCACATCCATACTGTGTGGTAATCCTTACCATGGTCCATATTTTCCCAGTGTTTGAATTTTATCATATATTTAAAGTAATGTCTGTCTGTAACCATGCGGTCACACATCTTTATATTTACTAACAGATACCCCGTTTGACCCAGCATATATATTACGACTCGCTGTTTCCAATGTCATTTGTTCTGTTGTGTTTGGGGAAAGATTTGACTATGAAGACCAAAAATTCTTGACTCTCTTGTCATGTTTTCATGATCTTATAGAGCTGTTCAACAGCCGTTCAGGGCAGGTATGTATTACAAAATGTCTAAATGTTATACAGATTAAATGTTATTAACATAAATTCAGAACTATTATAGGGTTTTACTACTACTGATAACGTTAGCCTACAGTACAGACCAAAAGTTTGGACACACCTTTTCATTCAAAGAGTTTTCTGTATTTTCATGACTATGAAAATTGTAGATTCACACTGAAGGCATCAAAACTATGAATTAACACATGTGGAATTATATACTTAACAAAAAAGTGTGAAACAACTTAAAATATGTCTTATATTCTAGGTTCTTCAAAGTAGCCACCTTTTGCTTTGATTACTGCTTTGCACACTTTTGGCATTCTCTTGATGAGCTTCAAGAGGTAGTCACCTGAAATGGTATTCCAACAGTCTTGAAGGAGTTCCCAGAGATGCTTAGCACTTGTTGGCCCTTTTGCCTTCACTCTGCGGTCCAGCTCACCCCAAACCATCTCGATTGGGTTCAGGTCTGGTGACTGTGGAGGCCAGGTCATCTGGCGTTTCACCCCATCACTCTCCTTCTTGGTCAAATAGCCCTTCCACAGCCTGGAGGTGTGTTTGGAGTCATTGTCCTGTTGATAAATAAATGATGGTCCAACTAAACGCAAACCGGATGGAATAGCATGTCGCTGCAAGATGCTGTGGTAGCCATGCTGGTTCAGTATGCCTTCAATTTTGAATAAATCCCCAACAGTGTCAGCAGCAAAGCACCCCCACACCATCACACCTCCTCCTCCATGCTTCACGGTGGGAACCAGGCATGTAGAGTCCATCCGTTCACCTTTTCTGCGTCGCACAAAGACACGGTGGTTGGAACCAAAGATCTCAAATTTGGACTCATCAGATCAAAGCACAGATTTCCACTTGTCTAATGTCCATTCCTTGTGTTCTTTAGCCCAAACAAGTCTCTTCTGCTTGTTGCCTGTCCTTAGCAGTGGTTTCCTATTTTACCATGAAGGCCTGCTGCCCACAGTCTCCTCTTAACAGTTGTTGTAGAGATGTGTCTGCTGCTAGAACTCTGTGTGGCATTGACTTGGTCTCTAATCTGAGCTGCTGTTAACCTGCGATTTCTGAAGCTGGTGACTCGGATGAACTTATCCTCCGCAGCAGAGGTGACTCTTGGTCTTCCTTTCCTGGGGCAGTCCTCATGTGAGCCAGTTTCTTTGTAGCGCTTGATGGTTTTTGCGACTGCACTTGGGGACACTTTCAAAGTTTTCCCAATTTTTTGGACTGACTGACCTTCATTTCTTAAAGTAATGATGGCCACTCGTTTTTCTTTACTTAACTGCTTTTTTCTTGCCATAATACAAATTCTAACAGTCTATTCAGTAGGACTATCAGCTGTGTATCCACCTGACTTCTGCCCAACACAACTCATGATCCCAACCCCATTTATAAGGCAAGAAATCCCACTTATTAAACCTGACAGGGCACACCCGTGAAGTGAAAACCATTTCAGGTGACTACCTCTTGAAGATCATCAAGAGAATGCCAAGAGTGTGCAAAGCAGTAATCAAAGCAAAAGGTGGCTACTTTGAAGAACCTAGAATATAAGACATATTTTCAGTTGTTTCACACTTTTTGTTAAGTATATAATTCCACATGTGTTAATTCATAGTTTTGATGCCTTCAGTGTGAATCTACAATTTTCATAGTCATGAAAATACAGAAAACTCTTTGAATGAAAAGGTGTGTCCACAAACTTTTGGTCTGTACTGTATATGGACAAAATTAAACAGCTTGGTGTGTCCATTATCTATGTTCAGAAACACTTTGCACACTTTGACTTTCATCAGATTTGTTCATATTGGCTCAAAACTGGAGCAGAACTGGAGCAGAACAGCTTTTCAGTAAGCCTCTTTGCAGACAGCCGAGAAGAAAGCCTACTATTTTGTGTCTACAGTTATTATGCCAACATAATAGCAGGGAACAGAAGTAGCAGTCATTGTCAGAATGGGGTTCCTTGGGCTCAGTGGGAAATTATTCTTGGGGCCCAACCCCATATTATCAGTAAAGTCTAATAGGTTTAGATTCAAATAAGTAGACTCCTCTACTACTCTAGTAGGTCATTCTGACAATAGCAGCAGTCACACCCAGGCTAAGGTGTTTAGTAGTGATGATAAAGCACCCAGATGTTCAGGTGCTCGGGTGCTCTGGCCGAGCACTAGGTGCTGCTTGAGTGCTCGACCGAGTACAATGGAAGTCAATGGGAGAAGACCAGGCACCCCCTGCTCTGCACAGGGCAGGGTGTCTGGTTCATAGGGAAACGTGAGAAAATGGTGGAAACACCACAGAAATGGTTAGGGAAGAGCATGGGGAGGATTTCTGGATGCATCTTGGACTCCAAAATCGCTGATATTCACGGTGATGTCTGACTATTACGCCACTTTTACGGAATGACAATAATACCCCAAAAAACGAAGATGACATCGATTTTAGAGGAAATATTGTTAGGAAACATAGATTTACTTGTATATAAAGCGCGAGTAGTAGCAGGCCCTCATGCCTAATATTTTACATGGTCAGCTCAGCAGCAGGCACTCACCCTTAATGTTTTAGATGGTCAGATCAGTAGCAGACCCTCACCCCAAATGTTTTTGAGTGTCAGCAGCACTGAACGTCAACTTGTCAGGATGAGGACCAGAGTGAAGAAGTAACATAGTAACATAGTCTATAAGGCTGAAAAAAGACATCTGTCCATCCACTTCGGCCTGTTATCCTGCAATTTGATCCAGAGGAAGGAAAAAAAAAACCCTGTGAGGTAGAAGCCAATATTCCTCACTTTAAGTGAAAAAATTCCATCCCGAAGAGGAAGTAGTGGATGATGAAATCACTGGCCCAACATGGGAAGGAGGCAAGCTGAGCGAGGACAGAAGTACAGAGGGGGAGGGATGCGCAGCACCACAACAGGCTGTAGGCGGTGGGGTGGCAAAAGGGAGAAGGCAGGCCACACCAACAAGTGTGGACGATAAAAGAATTGTCATTTGCAACCTCTGCCGTACCAAAATGAGCAGGGTCATGAACACTAGCAACCTGACCACCACCAGCATGAACTTCATGGCAGCAAAGCACCCTAATAGGCGGGCTAAATGCCTGGATCCACAAAACTGGTGTCTGTGGGTCACACCGCTGCCTCTTCTTCCCTGTGTTACGTGCTAGCCAAGACGCAGGGCCAGATGCCTCCCGCCCTGAACCTGGACCCTCGCAAGCACCATCAGCGAGCACATCCACTTCTGTGTCCCAGCGCAGAGTACAGATGTCCATACCCCAGGCCTTTGAACGAAAGTGCAAATACCCAGCAATACCCACAGGCCATAGCACTAAATGCACACCTTTACAAATTACTGGCGCTGAAAATGTTGCTTGTGGACACTGAGGCTTTTCGCAGTCTGATGGCGGCGGCTGTCCCTTGTTACTCAGTACCTAGCCGCCACTATTTTTGCCAGTGCGCCCTCACAGCCTTACACCAGCATGTGTCCCGAAACATAACCCGTGCCCTGACCAATGCAGTTACTGGGAAGGTCCACTTAACGACTGACTCATGGACAAGTGCTTCTGGCCAGGGACACTACATTTCCCTGACGGCACACTGGGTGAACGCTGTAGAGGCTAGGAGCGAGTTGTACCCTGGGATGGCACAGGTGCTACCGACACCAAGGATTGCGGGCCCTACTTCCATCAGGATTTTCACCACCACCTAAATTAGCGACTGCAACCCCTACTTCTCCTCCACTCATCTTGCAGCACCATTCAGCCATCAGTCAGTAGCTGGAAGCAGTGTAGCACTGCAGTGGGGAAGCGGCAAGAGGCTGTGCTTAAACTTATTTGCTTAGGTGACAAACAACACATCGCCACAGTGCTGTGGCAGGGTATAAGGGACCAGGCTGAGCTGTGCTCTCGCCACTCAACCTATAACCAGGTTTGGTTGTGTCTGATAACGGCCGCAACTTGATGGCTTTGGAGCTCGGTAAGCTCACACACATACTGTCATGCTCAGGTGTGAAAGGAAAACTACACAGAGCATAGGAGGGAAAGAAGATTAGGCCTGGAAACTAAGGAAGGTAGATGGACACCTACTAAAGGAAACCACAACTCTAATCCTGATTGACTACCAGTATGAACAGGCCTCAAAGTTAGGCAAGTTCATACACAGGAACCTAATCCAAACTGACCCTATAGGACTCTGGAACTAATGACAGGAATGAGTCTACCTGTTCCTCCAACAGGAAGGATGAACAGGAGTCTCCCTCAGGCCAAACAACTGCTTCAACTTAGTGGTTCAGCGGTTTCTCAAAAACTACACTATTTTGCCTGAGCTGCTGGTAAAGGTGCCCATTTCCAAAAGTCACCTACAGCTTCCATCGGTCTGGCAACGCTGCAGCAGCGCTTACTCTTGCCAGCTCACTGACTGCTGTGCGATCTGAGCACACAATGGAATCCTACCTGCTCTCAATAAAGACAAACAGCGCTGCATGTGGAAAAGGTTCAGATAAGTGCCCTAGTGTCACAACTAGGAGGGAAAAGTTTTGTAAAATGGTAAAGGATTACCTAGTTGACAATGTCAACATCCTCAGCGATCACTCTCTACCTTATAATTATTGGGTGTCTAAGTTGGACACATGGCAAGAACTGGTGCTCTACGCCTTGGAGGTGTTGGCCTGCCCTGCCGCCAGCGTTTTTTCGGAGCGGTTATTTACTGCTCTGAATAAAGACGAATAGCGCTGCATGTGGAAAAGGTTCTGATAAGTGGCCTAGTGTCACAACTAGCAGGGAAAAGTTTTGTAAAATGGTTAAGGATTACCTAGCTAACAATGCTAATGTCCTCAGCGATCCCTCTGTGCCTTATAAATATTGGGTGTCTAAGCTGGACACATGGCACGAACTGGCGTTCTACGCCTTTGAGGTGCTGGCCTGACCTGCCGCCAGCATTTTTTTAAGTGGTTAGTTAGTGCAGCTGGGGGCATAATAACTGCTAAGCACATCCGCCTGTCAACTGAAAATGCTGACAGGTTGACGCTAATCAAAATGAACAAGGCCTGGATTGCCCCTGACTTCGATACTCCACCAGAGCAAAGCGGCTGAACATAAAGGATCTTTAAATGTGGCTTTTAAGGTTTTTTGAATACACTGTATTTCCATGAACCCCTTCCTCTTCTCATCCTCTTCCTCCAGCATATCAAACTGCTTATTAGGTTTCCCTCGCCTTTAAATATTTAAGAGGTTCACCAGCAGGACCTCACCCCTAATTTTTTTACCTAAAAAAATTTACCTCACTCTGGTCCTCCTAACATGTTGACCTAACAAGAACCTGTCTTGCGCCGCCCTCCAAACTGAGACATGAAGCTAAGAGTTTTGGATGACTTTGTTTCTTGGGCTCTGCCAGCAGGCACAGTTTCACCGCTCCCAGAGCAATCGCCTCCGCGTTCACCATCAGCAGCACACCCACTTCCCAGTCCCTTTCTGCTCACCTTGCGCATATTATATAGTACTAGCAGAAAAACCCGGCTTCGCCTGGGTATATTTCATCTATTTATTTAATGTTTCTGTGTCGTTGCAGAGAGAAAGTCAATGCAGCTGTCACGGGAGGCCGGCGGCGCGTTCCCCGCTTGCAGCGCCGCCGGACCTCCGTATCCACGGAGCGAGGACGCGACAGGCGTCCTCGTCTCCACAGCAACGAGAGGCGGGGAACGTCGGGCGGGCTTCCGGATGCTGTGTGCCCGGCGTCCCCGCCCCCCTAGACACGAGCAGGGGGTGGTGCTGAGCGCTGGCCCGGCAAGCCAGCGCTCAGAGTTACTGTATATTGTATGTACTAGGTCATGTGGCGCTGGCCACGCCACATGACCAGACTGTTGGCATAATTGAGCGCTGGTCACGTTTGGCCAGCACTCATTATGCAAATGAGGTCATGTGACGCTGGCCCCGTCACATGATCCATTGGAGGGCTTTTTAAAGCAGGCTAGCTGCCCTCTCAAATTGCCTGTGATTAGTCTCCTTTGATCAGTGCTCGTGTGACCTTTTGGATTAGCTTGGATTTTTGAACTTCGGATTTTGGACTTGACCTCTCTCTCGTTTCTCCCCCTGGCATTGACGTTACCTCCTGTGTTTGACCCGGCTTGTTGACCTTCCACCTGCGTGTTAGTTCTGTCTGTGTTTGTCCGTCCCTTTGTTCCCTTTCCCTTCCTGCGCACTTATCCAGTGTAGGGTCCGCCTTCGTGGTTGTCCGCGGCCGCCTAGGGCCGACTGAGGCAAGTAGGCAGGGAAAGACGGAGGGGTGCAGTGCAGGGCTCACCTACCCTTGTCTCCCCACGTGACAGAATCACAGGCCTTATCTCATGGAGCAGTTGCGGGCCCTCACGGACCAGGTGCAAGGGATGGCTCAAGCTATCCAGGATCTGGCCGAGAGGCTCCAACAGCAGGAGCAGCTTCAATCCGCTCCAGTAATGGGTCCCTCCACATCTAACCCTATCGTGGAGCCCCATGTTAAGCTTCCGGACCGGTTTTCGGGAGACCGGAAGACCTTCCGCTCCTTTAAGGAGAGTATAAAATTATATTTCCGCCTACGCCCCCACTCCTCGGGTTCCGAGCAGCAGCGGGTGGGAATAATTATTTCCTTGCTGCAGGGTGATCCGCAGGAGTGGGCCTTTTCGTTACCCCCTGACTCCCCAAGTTTGCTGACTGTGGACGCGTTTTTTTTGGCCTTAGGCCTATTGTATGAGGAGCCTGACTTGACCGCTGTGGCCGAGTCTCAACTCAGGGACATTCGACAGGGTAACCGTCCAGTAGAGGACTATTGCGCGGAGTTTAGGAAGTGGTGTGTCTCTTCTGGATGGAATGACCCAGCCTTAAGAAGTCAATTCCGGGTGGGGCTGTCTGACCAACTAAAAGACCTTCTGGTATGTTATCCCACTCCTGACTCCTTAGAGGCGACTATGACCTTGGCCATTAAACTCGACCGACGGGTGAGAGAGAGGCTGAGAGAACGTTCTAGCATTCCGCAGGGGGCCGTTTTTCCTGAGCTTCCTCTTCCGAGTCCATCGCCTGCCAGAATTCCGGAGGAACCCATGCAGTTAGGGGGGACCATAAGGGACCAAAGACGCCGAAAGGGAGCCTGTTTTTACTGCGGGGAGATGAACCACTGGCTCCAGCAGTGTCCCAAACTTCCACCTTCTAGGAGATCTCCGGTGGGAAGCAAGGTAACTCCGACGGTGGTAAGAAGGAAAATTTTGCTTCCTATTTCTGTTACTTATGGTCAAATTAGGGGGGAGGGGCAAGCATTTGTTGATTCAGGTTCTGCCGTTAGTTTTATTAATTTTGATTTCGTACAAACTGTTGGTATCCCGCTAGTTCCTCTAAGGGAGGTAATCCAAATCATTGCCTTAGATTCTACCCCATTGAAGAATGGGCGAGTGGAATTTCGTACGCCCGAGGTGTCCCTAACGGTGGGGATTGCCCATACTGAGACCTGTTCCTTCCTTGTCCTAAGGGATTTACCTGCTGACCTCGTCTTAGGTCTGCCATGGTTACAGGACCACAACCCCGTGATCAACTGGCCTGCAGGTGAATTAGAGAAATGGGGAGGTGATTGTTCCAAATGTTGCAAATCAATTTTGCAGTTAGGAGGTACTACTGAGTCTCTGATCCTGCCTGAATATATCAGAGATTTTCAGGATGTATTCTCCATGTCCGAGGCTGAGTTCCTCCCTCCTCACAGGCATTATGATTGTGCTATTGATATTATTGAGGGTTCCAAGTATCCTAAGGGCCGTATTTACAATCTCTCCACTCCTGAGCGGCAATCCATGAGGGATTATCTTAAGGAGAGTCTGGCCAAGGGTCATATCCGGCCTTCAGTTTCCCCCATGGGGGCCGGATTTTTCTTTGTGGGTAAGAAGGATGGAGGATTGAGGCCCTGTATTGATTACAGGGAACTTAACAAGGTCACGGTCAAGAACAGATATCCGCTGCCCCTTATCCCAGATTTACTAAACCAGATTCAAGGCGCCTGCTGGTTCTCTAAACTGGATTTAAAGGGAGCTTATAACCTGATTAGAATCAGGGAGGGGGATGAATGGAAGACGGCCTTCAATACCCCTGAGGGTCATTATGAGTATTTAGTAATGCCCTTTGGGCTAAGCAATGCACCCGCTGTGTTCCAGAATTTTGTCAATGACATTTTTAGACCTTTTATTGGGAGGTTCATGATTGTCTACATTGATGACATCCTTATTTTTTCTGCGGATTGGGAATCTCACGTTTCTCATACCAGACAAGTGTTAGAGGTGTTACGTGAGAATAAACTATTTGTCAAAGGGGAGAAGTGTATCTTTGGCGTTCAGGAGGTGGCCTTTTTAGGATACATTTTGACCCCTTGCTCTTGCAAAATGGACCCAGTTAAGGTTCAGGCCATCCTCGATTGGGTGCGACCTTCCTCCCTTAAGGCGCTCCAACGATTTTTAGGGTTTGCGAAACTTCTATCGCAAATTTATTAAAAATTTTTCATTGGTGGTCAAACCAATTACAGATCTGACTCGCAAGGGAGCGGATCTAGTTAATTGGCCCTCTGCAGCTATTGAAGCCTTTGAGAAGCTAAAGCAATGTTTTACTAATGCCCCTGTGTTAATCCAGCCTGACCAGAATGAGCCCTTTATAGTTGAGGTGGATGCATCTGAGGATGGGGTAGGGGCAGTGTTGTCCCAGGGATCCTCCACCCTAACTAACCTTAAGCCATGTGCTTTTTTTTTCCCGCAAGTTTTCGTCTGCTGAGAGGAACTACGATATCGGGAATAGGGAGTTATTGGCCATTAAGTGGGCATTTGAGGAATGGCGTCACTTCCTGGAGGGGGCATTACATCGCATTGTGGTCCTCACGGATCATAAGAACCTTATGTTTCTAGAGTCTGCTAAGCGTTTGAATCCCAGACAGGCGAGGTGGGCTTTGTTTTTTACTCGTTTTGATTTTTGTGTTACCTTTAGACCAGGAAGCAAGAACATTAAGGCTGACGCTCTATCCCGGAGTTTTCAGGCATATCAGCCTCCTGACGTCCTTCCTGAGCCCATCTTGCCGGCTGACATCATCGTAGCCGCTACCTCGTCTGATCTGGCATCTGAGATCTCGACAGCACAACATCTCGCTCCCACTGGTACCCCCATGACAAATTGTTTGTGCCGGCTCATTTGCGTTTGCGACTGCTGGGTGAGTGCCATAACTCTGTATTATGTGGACATCCGGGGATCAATGCCACCAGGGAGTTAGTCTCTAGGCAGTATTGGTGGCCATCGATTTCCAGGGACGTTCAGGCTTTCGTAACTGCATGTAATACTTGTGCTAGGTCCAAGAATCCCAAGACACGACCTATGGGCGAGCTTTGTCCATTACCCATACCTAGCAGACCATGGTCTCATTTGTCCATGGACTTTATCACGGATTTACCTTGTTCTGAGGGTAAAACGGTGATTTTGGTTGTGGTTGACAGATTTAGCAAGATGTGTCATTTTATTCCGTTGGGTAAGTTACCTTCTGCTAAGGTTTTGGCGTCCGTCTTTTTAGACCACATAGTTAAACTGCATGGTATTCCTGAGAATATTGTTTCAGACAGGGGGGTGCAGTTTGTGTCTAAATTCTGGAGAGCTTTCTGTAAGAGGATTGAAGTATCTTTGTCTTTTTCGTCGGCCTTTCATCCAGAGACCAATGGGCAAACTGAACGTCTTAATCAGTCCGTTGAGCAGTATCTCAGATGTTATGTTGCAGATAACCAGCATATGTGGGCCAGATTCCTGTCTCTGGCCGAGTTCGCGATTAATAACCGTGTGAATTCGTCTTCTGGGGTATCGCCGTTTTTCTGCAACATGGGGTTTCATCCGCGCTTTGGCTCCTTTTCTCCAGCTGTTTCGGCGGTCCCAGAGGCCAATGCTCTCTCTCAGGAACTGTGCACAGTTTGGGCACAGGTTCAGTCGAACCTGGAAAAAGCCCAAAGAATTCAAAAAACTAAGGCCGATAAGAAACGTTCTAAGGGTGTGAATTTCAAGGTGGGGGACATGGTATGGTTGTCAACTAAAAATCTACGCATGAAAGTACCATCCTATAAGTTTGCACCTCGCTTTATTGGTCCATACAGGATCACCAAGGTGATCAATCCGGTGTCGTTTGAATTGTGTTTACCTGACTCCCTTCGTGTTCACAATGTTTTTCATATGTCTTTGCTCAAACACTATGTTGCTTCCGCTGGTCCAGAGGAACTGTCTCCGCCTCCGGTCGAGGTGGAGGGACAAGTGGAGCACGAGATTCATAGAATCATTGACGTTAGGAAGGTCCGGAATTCCTTCCAGTACCTGGTACATTGGAAGGGATTCGGGCCAGAGGACAGGTCTTGGGTGCCGTTGACCAGGATGCATGCGGATTCGCTCATCCGGAAATTCTACCTGGCAGCATCCTGATAAACCTGCTCCCGCTGGTAAGGGTCCGGAGGCCCCTCGTGAAGGGGGGGGTACTGTCACGGGAGGCCGGCGGCGCGTTCCCCGCTTGCAGCGCCGCCGGACCTCCGTATCCACGGAGCGAGGACGCGACAGGCGTCCTCGTCTCCACAGCAACGAGAGGCGGGGAACGTCGGGCGGGCTTCCGGATGCTGTGTGCCCGGCGTCCCCGCCCCCCTAGACACGAGCAGGGGGTGGTGCTGAGCGCTGGCCCGGCAAGCCAGCGCTCAGAGTTACTGTATATTGTATGTACTAG
Source organism: Rhinella marina (assembly GCA_900303285.1). Taxonomy (NCBI): domain Eukaryota; kingdom Metazoa; phylum Chordata; class Amphibia; order Anura; family Bufonidae; genus Rhinella; species Rhinella marina. The sequence continues at coordinate 98,015 of ONZH01016419.1, forward strand.
GTCATGTGGCGCTGGCCACGCCACATGACCAGACTGTTGGCATAATTGAGCGCTGGTCACGTTTGGCCAGCACTCATTATGCAAATGAGGTCATGTGACGCTGGCCCCGTCACATGATCCATTGGAGGGCTTTTTAAAGCAGGCTAGCTGCCCTCTCAAATTGCCTGTGATTAGTCTCCTTTGATCAGTGCTCGTGTGACCTTTTGGATTAGCTTGGATTTTTGAACTTCGGATTTTGGACTTGACCTCTCTCTCGTTTCTCCCCCTGGCATTGACGTTACCTCCTGTGTTTGACCCGGCTTGTTGACCTTCCACCTGCGTGTTAGTTCTGTCTGTGTTTGTCCGTCCCTTTGTTCCCTTTCCCTTCCTGCGCACTTATCCAGTGTAGGGTCCGCCTTCGTGGTTGTCCGCGGCCGCCTAGGGCCGACTGAGGCAAGTAGGCAGGGAAAGACGGAGGGGTGCAGTACAGGGCTCACCTACCCTTGTCTCCCCCACGTGACAGCAG
>ONZH01016420.1:0-82072 GCA_900303285.1 Rhinella marina
AAATTGTTTGGAGAGAGGGCCTGTAGGTGGACCTCCGGAAAAATTGGTTTGGGAAGGGGCCTGTAGGTGGAACTCCGGAAAAATTGTTTGGAGAGAGGGCCTGTAGGTGGAACTCTGGAAAAATTGTTTGGAGAGAGGGCCTGTAGGTGGACCTCCGGAAAAATTGTTTGGAGAGAGGGCCTGTAGGTGGACCTCCAGAAAAATTGTTTGGACAGAGGGCCTGTAGGTGGAACTCCGGAAAAATTGTTTGGACAGAGGGCCTGTAGGTGGACCTCCGAAAAAATTGTTTGGACAGAGGGCCTGTAGGTGGACCTCTGGAAAAATTGTTTGGAGAGAGGGCCTGTAGGTGGACCTCTGGAAAAATTGCTTGATTAAAGGGCCTGAAGGGGGTCCTCCTGAAAAATTGTGCTAAAAGAGTGCCAGTTGGACCTCTAAAAAATGGCGTTTTTTGGGTCAGCATTAGGCAAAGACGATATGTAGGAGGAGGAGGAGTAGGAGGAGGAGTAGAGAAGAGGAATCGGATACATAAGTTATTTAAATCTTTAGCTGCTTTCCCCCGGAGGAGATTTGAATTCCGGTGAAATCCAGGCTTTGTTCATTTTAATAAGCGTCAGCCTGTCAGCGCTGTCAGTTGACAGGCGTGTACGCTTATCGGTGATGACGCCACCAGCTGCACTGAATACCCGCTCTGACAGCACGCTAGTGGCAGGGCAGGCCAGCACCTCCAAGGCGCACAGCGCCAGTTCAGGCCACGTGTCCAGCTTTGAAACCCAGTAGTTGTATGGAGCAGAGTGATCGCTATGGACGTTGGTATGGTCAGCTAGGTACTCCCTCACCATCTTTCTGTACAGCTCCCCCCTACTCTGCCTAGACTGGGGACAGGTAACAGTGTCTTGCTGGGGTGACATAAAAGTGGCAAAGGCCTTGGAGAGCGTTCCCCTGCCAGTGCTGGACAAGCTGCCTGCTCGCCTCCTCTCCCCCGCTACTTGGCTCACAGATCTATGCCCTTTGCTGCTAGTGGCGTCAGATGGAAAGAATTGTTTCAGCTTGTGCACCAGGGCCTGTTGATATCTATTCACTCTCATACACCTTTCCTCTGCAGGGATGAGAGTGGAAAGGTTCTGCTTGTACCGTGGGTCCAGGAGAGTGAACACCCAGTAATCGGTGTTTGAAAAGATTCTTCTAACGCGAGGGTCACGGGATAGGCAGCCTAACATGAAGTCTGCCATGTGCGCCAGAGTCCCAACACGTAAGAATTCCCTCTCCTCACTGGCCTGACTCTCCATTTCCTCCTCCTCCTCCTCCTCCTCCTCCAAGTCCTCCTCTTCAGCCCATACATGCTCAAGAGTTAAGGACTGAGCACTGGTACCCTCTACTGTCTCGCCGACATTCTCCTCCTCTTCCTCCTCATCCTCATCCCCCTCCTCCGATACGTGCTGAGAAACAGAACGGAAGGTGCTCTGGCTATCAAGCGACGTATCTTCCTCCACTGTCTCTTGTGACAAGCGCAAAGCATCCGACTTGATGCTGAGCAGTGAGTTTTTCAACAGGCAAAGCAGCGGGATGGTGAGGCTGATAATGGCGGCATCGCCGCTGACCATCAGTGTTGACTCCTCAAAGTTGCTCAACATCTGGCAGATATCAGACATCCACGTCCACTCCTCATTGTAGACTTGAGGAATCTGAGAGACCTGACTACCAGTTCTGGTGGAAGATGACATCTGGCAGTCTACAATCGCTCTGCGCTGCTGGTAAACTCTGGATAACATGTTTAATGTGGAATTCCATCGCGTGGGCATGTCGCACAACAGTCGGTGAGCGGGCAGTTGTAGGCGGCGCTGCGCTGCCCTGAGAGTGGCAGCATCTGTGGTCGACTTGCGGAAATGCGCACAGATGCGGCGCACCTTGGTGAGCAAATCAGACAGATTGGGGTATGTCTTGAGGAACCGCTGAACTATGAGATTGAACACGTGGGCCAGGCATGGCACATGTGTCAGTCTGCCGAGTTGCAGAGCCGCCACCAGGTTACGCCCGTTGTCACACACAACCATGCCTGGCTTAGGGTTCAGCGGTGCCAGCCACAGATCGGTCTGCGCCGTGATGCCCTGTAACAGCTCTTGGGCGGTGTGCCTTTTGTCACCTAAGCTCAGCAGTTTGAGCACCGCCTGCTGGCGCTTACCCACGGCACTGCTGCTGCGCCTAGAGCTACCGACTGAAGGCGCCGTGCCCACGGATGGTAATTCGGTGGAGGAGGAGGGGTCGGAGGAGGAGGAGGCATAGTAGGTCTGAGAGACCGTGACCGAGGTAGGCCCCGCAATCCTCGGTGTGGGCAGTACATGAGCGGCCCCAGGGTCATTCTCGGTCCCAGCCTCCACCAAGTTAACCCAATGTGCTGTCAGTGAGATATAGTGTCCCTGCCCGGCAGCACTTGTCCACGAGTCAGTGGTTAGGTGGACCTTCTCAGAAACAACGTTGGTCAGGGCACAGATGATGTTCTCCGACACGTGCTGGTGTAGGGCTGGGACAGCACATTGGGAAAAATAGTGGCGGCTGGGGACGGAATACCGAGGAGCAGCCACCGCCATGAGATTGCGAAAGGCCTCGGTCTCTACCAGCCTATAGGGCAGCATCTCCAGGCTAAGCAATTTGGAGATGTGGACGTTGAGGGCTTGGGCATGTGGGTGGGTGGAACTGTATTTCCTCTTGCGCTCCAGCGTCTGCTGTAAAGACAGCTGAACGCTGCGCTGGGACACGTTGGTGGACACTGTGGAGGATCGTTGAGGCGAAGGTATGGTTTTCCGGTGGGAGGCGCTCGTGCCGGGGTCCTGGGCAGGGGGTTGACTAGCAGAGGCAGCGAGTGATGCAGGGGGTTGACTAGCAGAGGCAGCGAGTGACACAGGGGAAGGAGCAGTGGTGTGACCCGCAGGAGGTGGTGAACGGCCTTGGTTCCATTGAGTGGGGTGTTTAGCACTCATATGCCTGCGCATGCTGGTGGTGGTTAGGCTAGTAGTGGTGGCACCCCTGCTGATCCTGGTGTGGCACAGGTTGCACACCACAGTCCGTCGGTCATCTTCACTTTCTTTAAAGAACCTCCAGACTTGCGAACATCTAGGCCTCGCCACGGGAGCTTCACTACGTGAAACAGTTGCTGCTGATGCACCAGCTCTGGCCCTGCTTCTCCCTCTGGCCACACCACTGCCTCTTCCAACCTGTTCTGGTGCAGCACTCGCCTCCGCCTCAGAAGCACTGTCTTCACTCGGAATATCAACCCAGCTTGGGTCAGTCACCTCGTCATCCTCCGATTCCTCAGTCTGCTCCCCCCTCGGAATTCCTCCCCTAACAACAACTTCACCACTGTCTGACAACCGTGTCTCCTCATCGTCTGACACCTCTTTCAAACTTCTTCCACTAACTCAACATTGTCATCATCATCACCCACAGACTGCGACAGTTGGAAAACTTGGGCATCGGGAACGAGGTCAGCAGCAACCTGAGAAGTGGTTTGTGACTCTCGGAAGGGTCCAGAAAACAGTTCCTGAGAGTATGCCGGATCACATTCCAAATTTCCTGGGAGGGGGCAGACTGGGGGGAAGGAGGTTGAGGTGGAGGAGCCAGAGGAGTGCTCCCTTGGGTAACATGGGTGGACTGCGTGGAAGACTGACTGGTGGTGAAGCATTGTCCACAATCCACGAGATCAGCTGTTCACACTGTTGTGGTTTCAACAGTCCTCTACCACGTGTCCCTGTAAGTTGAGACATTAAGCTAGGGAGTGTAACTCTGCGGCGTTCCACAGCTCCCTCATCAGCAGGTACTGTCTCACCCTGCCCAGGACCACGGCCTCTGCCCCCTGCAGTAATTGAATGCCCACGCCCACGCCCTCGTCCTCGACCCTTAGCCCTGGGGTTCAACATTGTTTGTATATAAGTGTATGATATAAAAAAAAAATTAAACGGGCCTGGTGTACTGAAACCCACAAACTTGTTCAGTCTGGTAGAATTAAGTGACGTACAGAAAGTGTCACCTGGACAGTATATACGGATGGGAGCGAATGTGCTGAACTGTGACACACAGAAAGGTTACACGCAGCTGAGTAAAATGGATTTGTATCACTGAGCTAAAACAACTGAAATAATAATTTTTTTTTTTATATTTTGTTTTTTTTGGGAACGTGACGTGCAGGAAATATGGTAGAACTGGCTGACACCCTGTTAACGGTGGCTATTTAGTCTGTGACCCAGACAAATGTCACACAGAGAATTTTCTGGATCAAGCGGTAGATGATATTGGTAGCAAATGACTTGGTTGTATTGTGTGACGTACAGACAGTGTCACCTGGACAGTATATACCGTTTGGAGTGAGTATGCTGAACTGCGTCACACAGAAAGGTTACACGCAGCTGAGTAAAATGAATTTGTATCACTGAGCTAAAACAACTGAAAAAATTATTATTTTTTTTTATATTTTCTTTTTTTGGGAACGTGACGTGCAAGAACTATGGTAGGACTGACTGACACCCTGTTAAAGGTGGCTATTTAGTCTGCGACCCAGAGAAATGTCGCACAGAGAGTTTTCTGGATCAAGCGGTAGATGATATTGGTAGCAAATGACTTGGTTGTATTGTGTGACGTACAGAAAGTGTCACCTGGACAGTATATACGGATGGGAGCGAATGTGCTGAACTGTGACACACAGAAAGGTTACACAAAGCTGAGTAAAATGGATTTGTATCACTGAGCTAAAACAACTGAAATAATAATTTTTTTTTTTTATATTTTTTTTTTTTGGGAACGTGACGTGCAGGAAATATGGTAGAACTGACTGACACCCTGTTAACGGTGGCTATTTAGTCTGCGACCCAGAGAAATGTCGCACAGAGAGTTTTCTGGATCAAGCGGTAGATGATATTGGTAGCAAATGACTTGGTTGTATTGTGTGACGTACAGAAAGTGTCACCTGGACAGTATATACGGATGGGAGCGAATGTGCTGAACTGTGACACACAGAAAGGTTACACAAAGCTGAGTAAAATGGATTTGTATCACTGAGCTAAAACAACTGAAATAATATTTTTTTTTTTATATTTTGTTTTTTTGGGAACGTGACGTGCAGGAAATATGGTAGAACTGACTGACACCCTGTTAACGGTGGCTATTTAGTCTGCGACCCAGAGAAATGTCGCACAGAGAGTTTTCTGGATCAAGCGGTAGATGATATTGGTAGCAAATGACTTGGTTGTATTGTGTGACGTACAGAAAGTGTCACCTGGACAGTATATACGGATGGGAGCGAATGTGCTGAACTGTGACACTCAGAAAGGTTACACAAAGCTGAGTAAAATGGATTTGTATCACTGAGCTAAAACAACTGAAAAAATATATATTTTTTTTATATCTGTTTTTTTATATTTTTTTTACAATTTTGTTTTTTTGGGAACGTAACGTGCAGGAACTATGGTAGGACTGACTGACACCCTGTTAATGGTGGCTATTTAGTCTGCGACCCAGAGAAATGTCGCACAGAGAGTTTTCTGGATCAAGCGGTAGATGATATTGGTAGTGTTATGGATATGAAGACTGAAGATGTGAAGCCATTACAAGATGGCGCCGGCTCCGGGACCACTCCTGCTCTTATCTATAGTTTACATTCTTTAGCTAGACTAGATGCGCAGAAGTGAAACTTTATTTTGCATTACTAACCAATAAAATATATCCTAACCCTCAGGAGAGGATTCACTCCTCCCTGGGGTATATAACCCTTGTACCCTCCTCTAATAAACAAGAACCTCTTTGACCCTACAAGGTGTCAGTGTTGTTTCTTCCATGCATGTAAAATCCTAGGATTACTTTAATTTGGAGCAGAGAAACAAACTTTGTGGCTCCCTTTGAGAGCCATCCTTATCAGTTGGCGTCCCTTGGGTGGGCTCGAGGGAATGTAATTTCTGTAGCCGAAGGAATGGGCTTCCAAAGTGCGGTGCACGGTCGCTTGAGGAAGGGGACTGTAGCCCCAAAGAGAAGGTAAGAAAATTGATTATCTTACCTACCTCTTGTCGAGTCTGCACTGCATTACGGTAGTCATTTCTGCTAGATAGAAGTTATCAGCAGCAGCTTTGGCTGAAGTTGAAACCTCGAGCTCAAAGAACCCGAAACAAGAGTTTGTTTCTACTGTGGTTTGTGTTTTATGTGGTTTGTGTTACTGAAAGGGGAGAGGAAAACCGAGTGAGAAACTGACCATGGATCGGACAGGGGGATCGCATAAATTCTGTGCAAGCTTCTCGCGAGAGAGCCTGAGACAGAGGGGGCGATCCGCTCGCAGGGAGGTGTTTTCCCCATGCTGGGTAGTCACGGGGGGGTTCTCATGTGCCGGGTCGTCTACATTAGTTATCTAGACAGACGTGACTGGCCAGGAGGGTTTTCCTGCGCCGGGTCGTCTAGATTGATTGTCTAGACAGACGTGACCGGCCAGAAGTGATTTTCTGTATTAGGCTGCAGTGTACAGGCAGCGGGCAGCAGATGTAATCAAACCTCAAAGCTAGTGTGCAGTCCGTGCGGTCAGAAGAATTGAGTCTGATTGAGACTAACCCCTCCCCTTGTCAGGCGTGCAGTTTGTCTGTGTCTTCTTGTCTGCCCGACTCCGTTCTGAAAAGTTGAAACATGGGTGGTAACTCGGTGTAATTGTTACCTGGAAAACAAACGGCTCCGGAGGTGGTGGCTCAAGGAAAATAAGTTGACTTGTTATGTCTGTGTGGACCAGAAATCTGACCTTGTGTGTTGCCAGAGAATCGACTAGTAGATGAAGGTCACACAGCCAAGTTTACTGTGAGCGATATCTGCTCAACTGTGATGATGAGGCCAAATTAAGGGTTAAGTTGAGAATAGAAGAAATCATCACTCACAGGGGAAAGTTTGCTGTGGCATTAGGCCAAAAAGGAGTGAACACCGGCTTTGAATTTACAGCATTATATTCTGTTATGAAAAACAATGCGAGCATCAGCGGAAAATTATTAAATATAAGAAATTAGTCTGGGCAGAAATGTATAATGAAAAGACAAATGATTACTTTTACATGCCATCAGCACGGCCCCTAAGATGGTACAGGAGGACCCACCCACCCTCAGTCTCTCTCTTCAGAGGGGTGGACCTGTGAAGTACGTCAGTGCCAAAACCACGCCCATGGCTCACCTTTTTGTATCCAGTTATCACACAAGACAGCACGCCCTACGTCCCAATGTCCATTCTGGCAGCCATCTTAACTTAGGGAACTTCCCTTCCTGGTGGCCATCTTAACTGAGGGAACGTCAGTCCCCGCCCAGTGGCCATCTTAGTTACTGGTATTCTCCGTGACACGGCTACAAGTGGGAAGCAAAGCACATAGATGCAAGTAGAACCACAACAAGTATTCGACTTAGTAAATGAAGGATATACACATACCTATAATAAGTTAATATTGTTTAATTAGATGAAATGACTTAACCTCTATGTTTTTTCTGTTACTAGGAGTAAGTCAGCACTTGGAGGCAACTTCATCTCGATTCCTAACAGGTTGTTGTGATGGTGCAGGTGTTCAGGACTCCAGGTCAAGGGGAACCGGGTGAAGATGTTAGGTTAGGTCCTGCATTTGATACAAAGTCAAGTGAAGTACTTGGTCCTGAGTGTCCTACACATGCTAGAATCACAAAAGGAAGGGATTGTGATGGAAATGGTCTCACCTGTGGTAAACTGTAGCTTGACATAAGATGTCACACAAGTAATAAGGGAGAAAGAATGTAGACAGGCAGTGAAGAACATCAGCAAGCTAATGGAAGCTGTAGAGATGCACCCCGATGGTAAACTGAATCCAGAGTAGTGAGAAAAAAAGCATGTAGGAAAAATAAAGGGTGCCTGAAAGATAACGAGCTCACAGGAGTCCGATTGTGAGTATCTTACGGAAAGTGTATAGAGGAGGTGTAGAGAGACAGAGAAAGTGTCAAGTATTATTATGAATGTTATCACGGTAATTTTAAACCACCTCCCAAACGGAGAAAGGAAAAATGAAGTCTTCCACCTTATAATGGTCCTGGGTAATGGACCTGCAGCATCTGAACCCAGATTGGAGAGAGTTATGCTGTATGTGGTAATCCTTGACCACGCCACATGGATTCTATTCTGTGTTAACTGAGCCCAGATTACTGTCCCCACAAACACCCTTGTTCTTAGAGATGACACAAAGACAGATGAGAAAGAAGAAAAAAAAAGGTAGACCAGTATTAGGAAACGAGCAATCCAGTATTGGCTGTGCCCTCAAACATTTTAGCAGATTAAAGTCCAGCTCCAATGATATCCCTCACTCTGGGTGATAAAGAAGAAGTCCTGTTTTTGATTGATACTGGAGCAGCTAAGGTAGTTGTGCACAGCAAACATGTCCTCCCCTGACTTAATCTCCACGGTCACCAGTCCTGGAACAGGAGTGGGTGGGAAAGTAGTACACTCCCCTTTAACAGAACCCATCCATGTTAGATTTGCCCTTAACCAAGAAGTGCTTGCCCGGTTGCTGGTCAGTGATACTGTCCCCTGTTGCCTCCTGGGTAGAGACTTGCTTGCAGCATTGCATACCAGGAGGATCGCACTGTGAAACTAACAGGTGCCCTTTTTAATGACCAAGAACTTTGTTAGCAGTTAGTGATAAAACTCCCTGGTCCATGTTTATGTCAGTACTCCCCAAAAGATGAGAAGGAAGCCCTGCTTGCAGTATCCCTTGAGTATGGCACCGTCGGATGCCATATTTCAAATATTCCGAGACTTTATGAAAAAGATTGTATCCCCTTCTACCACTCTTTTGTACCCTGAGAAAAAGAAAAGTAAGAAGGGCAAAACCAACCCAGTACCAGGTGCCTACGTGCTGTCAATGAAGCCACAGTTTTTAATACCCCCATTGTGTCCAAGTCACACACCTTGTTGACTCAGGTTCCCACTACCTCTACTCACTACACAGTAATTAATTTGGCTGATGTTTTCTCTTCCGTACCTCTACATCCAGACAGTTGGTATTTGTTTGCCTTTAAGCAAGAGGGTAAAAAGGTATACTTGGGTGATGCTGCCACAGGGAGCCCAGAACTCACCCAGTATGTATACTACAGCCATGTCGCCATAACTGCAAGGTGTCAAATACAAAACTTCAGTTTTGCTGCATTCCTTCCTGGGGTGATATATCTCACCCCTGAATGAAAGAAGTCTGTGGAGGACACCCCTTTGTCCAGAAACGTGAATGCACTGTGGACATTTTTTGGGCCTCATTTCTTATTGCAGACCTTGGACATGCACGTTTGGTGCCGTTTTTTATGATTGTTTGTCCTCTAGCCCCTTCCACTTTACAGAAGAGGTAGTAGAGGGATGCCTTTCATGTTCAAAGGCTGGTAATTTGGTACTCCCCCGCACTGGGTCTATCAAATTATTACATTTAGATTGTATTCTATAGAAGCGAATGGCCCTGCCTCAGTTGTCCTCACTTAATTGCTCCTCATGATATTACATTTATCCTCACATAGGTATAACCCAAAAATCTTTTAGATGCCCGCCTTTTGAGAATACAGTGTTCCATTTTGTTGCCTGACAATGTTAGTATCCAAAGGTATAATACTTTGAATCCAGCCACCCTGTTGCCTCTGGAGCAAGGGGGGAGGGAAGAGTTAAGGCACCTCATGACTGTTGGCAGATGATGTCACAAGAGACAGTGGGATATGGTAAGTCAGCCATTAGATTAGATAATGTGCTCTTTGTGGATGGATCGAGGTATGGCCAGGACGGCAGGTGCTACACAGGTTGGGCAGCGGTGACTAAACATGACACTAAAAATGCAGAGTCCTTACCACCACATGTCTGCCCAAGAAGAGAGTCCAGAGACTCTGGAGATGGTTTCCAGATATGCAGAGAAAAAAAACAGCCAACATTTACACTGATTCCAGGTATGCCTTTGAGCCCATAGCTATGGGCCCATTTGGAAAGCCAGAGACTTCAACCCCTTCACGTAAATCCATCAAAAATTAGGAAGTGGTGAGGTCTCTGATGGAACCCCTCATGTTGCCAACTTGAGTGGCGGTGATAAGAACGAAAGGCCACTGTGAAACAGACACAGAGGAGGCGAAGGGAAAGCCAAGGCAGATCAGGTGGTAAAATGGCTGCCAAATTGCCTAGGCAGACCCCTGCCTTAGTGGCCACAGCTCAGGTCCCTGAAATAACTCCTCCTGTCTCCCTGAAAGTTCTTAAGACCTTATAGAACCAGGCAGGGAAGGAGGAAAGGGACCAGTGGGTGTCAAAAGGGGGGACTGCAAAGGAAGGACTAATACAGTTTCAAGGAAAACTCTGCCTTCCCAGGTCCCTCTAACCCACAATGGCACAGGCAACCCATGGAGTGACGCACCAGTCAAAAACTGCTGTGTGATTTAGTACATAGCACATGGTACGCTCCAGGGTTCAGCACTGTAGAAGCCAGATATACTCAAAGATGTATGATTTGTGCCCCGAACAAACGTGGATCAGATGGTTACAGTACCTCAGAAACACATGCACTTCGTCACTTGTATCCGTCTCAACGCTTGCAGACTACATTCAGCTACCCAAGGTGGGTGTGTATAAGTATGTATTGGTGTGTGATTACTTGTTTTCAGGATGGCTAGAAGTATATCTGGTAGCTAAGGTCACAGCCTAGACCACAGCAAAGAAGATTATGGCCAAAGTTGTATGCAGGTACAAGGTACCAGAGGCCATTGAAGGTGACAAGGTGTTCACTTTACAGGTGAAGTGATGCAAAAGGTGATTAAGATTTAGGTGTAGAACAAGCCTAAAGTGCTTCGTACCATCCACAAAGCAGCAGTAGGAAAGAACTGAACGGGACACTAAAGTAAAAGACTCAAAAAGCCATGGCACAGACTGATAAGCCATGGACAGAGTGCCTGCTGTTAGCCCTCTTTCCAGTAAGGTATACCCTTAACCGTAAGACAGGCTTTAGTCCCTTTGAGGTCCTTTTTGGGGTCAGCCCCTAGAACGTGGTTGTCTGACAGATTATGTGATCAGTTTGTACAAGCGTTTGACGAAAACACATTCTCGAGTTTTTGCTTCACTTCCAGATTTTAATAAATTACCAGGGACCCACCCACCTGTGCGTGGAGATTGGGGGTTAAAAAGGACACAGTAAAACAGTCCTTAAACCCTGGTTTGATGGTCCATTACAAGTGATGTTAACTCCAAGCACATCAGTGAAGCTCAAAGGAAAACCAGCTGAGAGCTTGTACACACATATATACATAGATGCCATAGGAGTCCCAAGGGGGATCCCCAATGAGTTCAAAGCAAGAGATTAGGTGGCAGAGGGATTTGAGTCGCTTATTCCCACTATCAACATTAACAAAAATGTGGATTGGATTAATTACATCTATTATAATCAGCAGAGATTTGTGAACTACTCCAGAGATGCCCTGAAAGGGATTGTGGAACAGTTGGGTCCCACGAGTATCATGGCATTCCAGAACAGAATGGCATTGGACATGCTCCTGGCAGAGAAAGGTAGCGTATGTAAGATGATAGGAGATACCTGTTGTACTCTTATTACAGATAACCTGGGACCAGATGGCCAAGTGATGAATGCCCTGAAGGAACTCACATCTTTATCTGAGGAGTTGAAAAGGAACTCAGGCATTAGTGATCCATGGGATGCCTGGTTTGACTAGCTGAAAGACTGGAGAAAATCTCTTGCTCAGTTAGGAGTTGTCATCTTGCTAAATCTTAATAATGCTTGCTCTAACTGTTTGTTGTGTGATCCCTTGTGCTAGGAAACTGTTGACAAAGGCAGTGGAGAATTCCATCCCAGAGATGATCATGACTGAACCATATGATGACATCGGGAAGGAGATTCATGTGCCCTTGGATGACATCAGCCCTCCCTCAACTACAGTGCTATGAGGCGGGAGTAGAGAATCCTTGGGACTCTGTGTTTGAATGGTGAATGGTTGATAAACCTGACAACTAACCTAAAAAGAAGTGATATATAGCTTTAGCATATATCCACATATTCACATAATCCGCACTTAGCTTTAACACATATTTACACATTCTTTGCTTAAAATTAGCTTAGTGTGAGTGGTCCTGTGCGCCCGGAGGATTCCTGAACCAGAGAGGATGAATAAGAAGATCACCAGATGGATGTCAGCGAAGAAGTCCCCCACGCAGTTCCAGTGAAGCCTGTGTTAAGGTCAGAGTTAGAATCTGACTTCCCATTGTGCAAGTCCACTAAGAGGGAGTCTATCTATTAGGGATAGATTGTCTCCTAACTGGTGAAAAGGACGCAGGCACAATGGGACAGATTGTTAGGTCCATCTAGATCAGGGACAGACAACACCGTGCTTGAAATGGCTTCAAAGGGGGGACTGTTATGGATATGAAGACTGAAGATGTGAAGCCATTACAAGATGGCGCCGGCTCCGGGACCACTCCTGCTCTTATCTATAGTTTACATTCTTTAGCTAGACTAGATGCGCAGAAGTGAAACTTTATTTTGCATTACTAACCAATAAAATATATCCTAACCCTCAGGAGAGGATTCACTCCTCCCTGGGGTATATAACCCTTGTACCCTCCTCTAATAAACAAGAACCTCTTTGACCCTACAAGGTGTCAGTGTTGTTTCTTCCATGCATGTAAAATCCTAGGATTACTTTAATTTGGAGCAGAGAAACAAACTTTGTGGCTCCCTTTGAGAGCCATCCTTATCAGTAGCAAATGACTTGGTTGTATTGTGTGACGTACAGAAAGTGTCACCTGGACAGTATATACGGATGGGAGCGAATGTGCTGAACTGTGACACACAGAAAGGTTACACAAAGCTGAGTAAAATGGATTTGTATCACTGAGCTAAAACAACTGAAAAAAATTTTTTTTTTATATTTGTTTTTTTATATTTTTTTTACAATTTTGTTTTTTTGGGAACGTAACGTGCAGGAACTATGGTAGGACTGACTGACACCCTGTTAACAGTGGCTATTTAGTCTGCGACCCAGAGAAATGTTGCACAGAGAGTTTTCTGGATCAAGCGGTAGATGATATTGGTAGCAAATGACTTGGTTGTATTGTGTGACGTACAGAAAGTGTCACCTGGACAGTATATACGGATGGGAGCGAATGTGCTGAACTGTGACACACAGAAAGGTTACACAAAGCTGAGTAAAATGGATTTGTATCACTGAGCTAAAACAACTGAAATAATATTTTTTTTTTTTATATTTTGTTTTTTTGGGAACGTGACGTGCAGGAAATATGGTAGAACTGACTGACACCCTGTTAACGGTGGCTATTTAGTCTGCGACCCAGACAAATGTCGCACAGAGAGTTTTCTGGATCAATCTGTAGATGATATTGGTAGCAAATGACTTGGTTGTATTGTGTGACGTACAGAAAGTGTCACCTGGACAGTATATACGGATGGGAGCGGATGTGCTGAACTGTGACACACAGAAAGGTTACACAAAGCTGAGTAAAATGGATTTGTATCACTGAGCTAAAACAACTGAAATAATAATTTTTTTTTTTTATATTTTGTTTTTTTGGGAACGTGACGTGCAGGAAATATGGTAGAACTGACTGACACCCTGTTAACGGTAGCTATTTAGTCTGTGACCCAGACAAATGTCACACAGAGAATTTTCTGGATCAAGCGGTAGATGATATTGGTAGCAAATGACTTGGTTGTATTGTGTGACGTACAGACAGTGTCACCTGGACAGTATATACCGTTTGGAGTGAGTATGCTGAACTGCGTCACACAGAAAGGTTACACGCAGCTGAGTAAAATGGATTTGTATCACTAAGCTAAAACAACTGAAATAATAATTTTTTTTTTATATTTTGTTTTTTTGGGAATGTGACGTGCAGGAAATATGGTAGAACTGACTGACACCCTGTTAACGGTGGCTATTTAGTCTGCGACCCAGACAAATGTCGCACAGAGAGTTTTCTGGATCAATCTGTAGATGATATTGGTAGCAAATGACTTGGTTGTATTGTGTGACGTACAGAAAGTATCACCTGGACAGTATATACGGATGGGAGCGAATGTGTTGAACTGTGACACACAGAAAGGTTACACGCAGCTGAGTAAAATGGATTTGTATCACTGAGCTAAAACAACTGAAATAATAATTTTTTTTTTTATATTTTGTTTTTTTTGGAACGTGACGTGCAGGAAATATGGTAGAACTGACTGACACCCTGTTAACGGTGGCTATTTAGTCTATGACTCAGACAAATGTCACACAGAGAATTTTCTGGATCAAGCGGTAGATGATATTGGTAGCAAATGACTTGGTTGTATTGTGTGACGTACAGAAAGTGTCACCTGGACAGTAAATATGGATTGGAGTGAGTCAGTGCTGAACTGTGACACACAGAATGGTTCCACAGTGCTGTGTGCAATGGATTTGTATCACTGAGATAGAACAAAAAAAAAAAAAACAGGGTTAGATATAGCGATAGCTGCACTACTAGTGCCAGCCAGCCAAGTGACAAAAAAAAAAAAAAATGTCTTCTAGCCCTTAGAAGGGCTGTTGGGTTCTTTGTGGGTGATCCCTGCCTAACTGAGAACTAAATTCAGGCCCTAACACTGTCCCTGAAAGGCAGCAGCTCTATCCCTAACGATATCCAGACGGCATCTGAGCCGAGCACCGCGGCCAGTCGGTAGTATATTCCAGGGTCACCTGATCAGGCCAGCCAACCCCTGCTATCGACATGTAAGGGCCCCACGTGATGCTGGGTGGTATGTAGAGTCTCCTGGCTTGTGATTGGCTGTGTTTTTAGGCGCCATAAAAGCACAATGCGGAAGTTGCCATTTCCTCGAGCATGGCGAGATACTCTTCCGAGCATCGAGCAGTTACGAGTACCCTAATGCTCGAACGAGCACCAAGCTCGGACGAGCATGTTCGCTCATCTCTAGACATAAATTCACCAGCACCTGCACACTGCATGTGTCGGCCTTTATACTGAAAGAATGGCACCTCACTTTGGCAGCCCTACATGTGCATATGTGTTGATTATATGTGTTATTTATGCATGAGTACCATTGGTTGGGTACCGGATGTGAGTTTGCTAGAGGTATATATCCAGCAGACAGTGTAGTGGTTGTGTCCTGTATGTATTTTGCTGCATCTTGGAATGGAATTTACAGTATCTTGCATTGTCACCTCTATTTTACACGTAATCTCTTTTGACGTATAATTATGTGTGAGGGTTGTATGTTACTCATGAAGTGTATTAAGCATTGGAGGGACAATATATGATACATAAAGTGGGAATCAAAGATAGCCTAGGAATGATTGAAATAATGGAATAAATGGATGGAATACAGAGATATATAAATCTTCCGTACAGTACATCAATGGGGAAATTCCTTCATCATGCACATGTCATCAGAACCTTACATTCGAAATATACTTTGAGTGTATTCATCAACACATACCTCAGTTGGTTATGGGTTCAACATAACCCATAAAAGAAAATAGAATCCCGTACATGGTAACATAGTTTATAAGGCCGAAAAAAATCTGTCCATGCAGGTCGGCCTGTTATCCTACAAGTTGATCTAGAGAAAGGCAATAAAACCCCTGTGAGGTAGAAGCCAACTTTCCCCACTTTAGGGGGAAAAAAATTCCTTCCCGACTCCAATCAGGCAATCAGAATTACTCCCTGGATCAACGACCCCTCTCTAGTAGCTATAACCTATAATATTATTACATTTCAGAAATACATCCAGGCCCCTCTTGAACTCTTTTAGTGAACTCACCATCACCACCTCCTCAGGCAGAGAGTTCCATAGTCTTACTGCTCTTACCGTAAAGAATCCTCTTCTATGTTTGTGTACAAACCTTCTTTCCTCCAGATGCAGAGGATGTCCCCTCGTCACACTCACAGTCCTGGGCATAAATAGATCAGGGGAGAGATCTCTGTACTGACCCCTGATATATGTATACATAGTTATTAGATCTCCCCTCAGTTGTCTTTTTTTCTAAAGTGAATAACCCTAATTTGGATAATCTTTCTGGGTACTGTAGTCCACCCTTTCCAGTTACTTTAGTTACCCTCCTCTGAACCCTCTCCAGCTCTGCTATGTCTGCCTTGTTCACAACAGCCCAGAACTGTGCACACAGTTATACTTTTACAGTATGGCTCAATGTATAGACAAGTGCAGACTGGTGTACTTTTTTTTACAGTAAAAAAAAAACAGCAGCTGAAAGGACACTCATTTGAACTGTGGTGGATACATGGGGACCTACTGTATGGCTACAAGTGGTATACACAGTATGCCAGTAGCCTTCCTGGTATATATGGTGAACATGCTCACTGAATTAGAAACATTGGCTCACATTTAGCAATATTTTTGCACCTCTTTCTGCCATATTTTACTTCAAAATAATGTCTAACTGCTGTGAAACACATGTATTAACCATTTGTTTCAGATATTACAACCATTTGCACATGTACATCAGTTCATGAAAGTGGAGGAATTGTGATTTTTTTTTTAAATGCAATCTTACTTCAGTAGGGGTCTGGCGAAAAAACTGAAGAAACAGCTCCAGACATACAGTATTAAGAGATGTAACAAAATGTATTAACATTGTACAGCATTTTGACAAATTTGCAGAGGATAACATGAAATTACTTTCAGCAAAACTGACGGTAAATTATATATCACCTCCATTATTGTTAATTACTCTGTGTAAAGGATGACAAGGTAGTATATGATATGATAAATACACAAAATAATAAAGATGTTTGTTATGTAAAATCTGTTATTTTAAGAAGAAAAAAGATTTAATTTCCCCTGTAATTAGTCAGTGTTAGTTCAATCTACATGCATATGAAAACAGTGCGCTCATTTAGAATGACCTAATGATGGCCCTTCTTAATTGTTGATGGCAGCAAGTGAAATGCATGTGGACATACAGCAAATTGATTCATTAGTGCGATGCATTGAAATACCTTAATATTTCTAACCTGTACCTCCTTGAAATTAAGCATGTAATTTGATAACGCAAAACTAGTAAAAATGTACTTAAAACATGGGTTTGAAGTATTAGTATTTTAGTTTTTGAACATTGAACGATAATTATAATATACATATCAAAACAAAATCAAATACTGTCTTTTCACAGTTGATATACCTATAAAAGTCTCTTTTCCTTTCTATCTATCTTTCTAATCTACTGTATCTATTTATAAACATGTATATACAGTGTTAAAAGGGTTGTCCCACAGGGGATATCTAATTGATCTGTGCAGGTTCCACTGTGGGGTACCCATTTCTAGATAGAAGGTGCCAAAGTATCAGTCACACCTGTCCCTGGTATCTATGTGGACTCAAATGCCCCTCTGTCACATAGAAGACACTTGCCTTATAAGTGGTTTATTGTAGCTGCTACAACCCTGTAAACCCTAAGCTGAGTTCACATCAGCATTCAGTCTTTCCGTTCTCCTGCTCCATTATAGGATCAGGAGAACAGAAAGGATGGATTCGGCACAAAACTGAGCTGAATGGCGCCTATGGACCCCATAAACTATAATGGGGTCTGTAAGGTTTCTGCTCAGAGGAAGATTTTCGAAACGGAGACAAAAGTCCTGCACAACTTTTGTCTCTGCTTCAAAAATCTTCCTCTGAGTGGAAACCTAACGGACCCCATTATTGTCTATGGGGTCTGTAGTCTATGTTCAGCTCAGTTATGTGCCGAATCCGTCCTTTCCGTTCTCCTGCTCCTATAATGAGAACGGAATTATTAATAATGAGTTCTTTAGTCTAAGAGGAAACATCAGGGGAAATAAAATGGCCGCTGCTCTACTAGCACACACAAAACCTGTCCTAATAACATAGCTGGCACAACTTCAAAGCTTCAATGCAGTTAGTTAAAGAGCTTTCTCAGCCCTCCTAACTACTGGAGAACCCCTTTAATATCAAGTTGCAGTTCTCATCAGTTCTGTTATCATTTTCTATCATTTATAAATGCAGGTATAATTTAAACCCATTAAATTAAATCCAATAGAGGAGATTTATCAAAACTGGTATAAAGTAGAACTGTCTTGGTTGTCCATTGCAACTAATCAGATTGCATCTTTCATTTTACAGAGCTCCTTTGGAAAATAAAAGGTGGAATCTGATTCGGTGTTATGGGTAACTGTAGTGGGCGAAGACAGTACTGTTGTAAGATTTTTTTAGTATCTATTTGTGCTGCTTGGAAATCAGCTAGCTTGGGGGTTCACTGGTTCATTGAGCTGCACGTTTTGAGATGATGGTGACAACATATGTTTGTTCCTAGATTCCTGTAATTGTTGATAAATAAATCTGTGAACCTTTAACATAAATATCAGAAAGATGGAGGTCTACTTTTTGGATCCCACCTATTAGAACAAAGTGACACAACACAGTTGCAAAACATTTATCATGTCCTTTGGACCTGAAAACTGGTTTACAAAAAGATCTGAAACTTTTGGATGAGTATAATTTGCTCAAAACCGTTGCATTTTTTTGTGTTTTTACACAGTTCATATCACTTTTCTAAAAACTGACTTAGGCTTAATGGGAGAGGACTTGGCCTCCTGCAACCTGATAGATTCTCATAGCTGGCTCCGATTTTATTTTCTGGTGCATGGGCAGGTATAGATCTAACAACCTTAAGAGATCTGTGCCTCCTTATAAATTTATCCCAGTACAGCAAGGCTGATGTTTAATGATGTCATAAGGATAGCTTTGATGCCCTGTGAGATCTGTGTCCATTATATACAGTGTTTAATACTTCAGTGTACTCACATTTCAGTTGTAATGCAGATTGCATAAAACCCTTGCATTTTTGCTGCAGGTTTGTTAAAATCATGATAAAAAGTCCGAACAAGTAGTAAGAGAGATTGTTTATTTTTTCAAATGCTAAAAACTTAGCTTTTACTGAACACTTTAAATTGTAAGACAATGAAAACCTAATTATACAAAAAAGTGGCTATTTTCAGCATGTTTTATATTATCAGGTTCATACTATATTTAATTTGCATTCCGTACTATGCTAGTAAGCTACAGCAACTGGCCATTGTGATTACATTACTACAATTTACACCTTGCATATCCTATGTTGAAACATGGTATGTCACAGGTGGCTCGGAAGTAACCTCAGCAATATCAGCAATCAGTGCACCCTGTCGTTTACATTTGAAGATGACATATTTTATCATCATTCATCCTATGATTTTTGTAAAAGGAAATGAGTTCTGATGAACAAAGCAATGGAGAGAACACAGGACTAGGTACATTTTTATTGTAACTGTGACATTAGTTAATCCCAATGACAGAAATCTTTCCTTAGCAGTGTATACTTTTAATGTTGAAAGGGTTTTCAAAGAAATTTTGTGCTTACAAGAATTCAACAAAAAGACAGAAGATCTATCAAAGTCATTCTGTTTTTGATGCTTGCATCCTTTCGATTTACAGTATGTATGTGGGTATAAATGCACTAGTTAGGCCCATTATATTGTCCATAAATCAGAAATAAAAGGATTCAGACTATCTCCTAAAGAGAAAAAAAACATCATCTTATATACTATTATAAATGTATTTTTCTTCTTCTTCATCAAGGACATCTTGTCATACTTTAGCAGATAGCACACAAGCTTCAAAATGAGTTGAATGACATTTCCTACATATACTGATGTTTCTCTAGCCACCGAAAATGACTGCTAATATATTTTATGAATAAAATGGAAATGTGGATTCACATTTTAGATGTTTCTTCCAGCTGTGCATACTAAAGTATATTTATGACTTTTAAACATTGATATTTTATGGGAAAGTGTTACTTCAGAGGTCATTGAAGTCTTCCTTCCATGTTGATATAAATTTTCATTTAGCTTGAGAATAACATTCCTCGGCAAACATCTTCTCATCCTCTGGATTATGTTATTTGTATTCCCCTTGTGGGTCCCCATCTATCTGACCTCGCTGAATATTTTTTGTGTAGACTCTATATCATAAAATCGATCAAAGTATCTAAAATGTTTAATAACTTCAAAATAAGGTAAAACTAATATCTGTTTGATTGAATGATGTTGATGGCAGACATTTTCTAAATCAATCAGTTTTTTTAAGCATTGTGTTCAATCTTCCTTGAGGACATGAGAGGACTCATAGAAATGATTGACAGTTCTATCAAGCAAGAGAAAAGTTTTTGTTATTGGAACTGGCTATGGAGCATAAGTGACAAATCTAATTAATAAAGTGCAATGCAAAAATAAAAAAACCTTACAATTTTATAATTCAGAATAGACATTAAAGTGATGTCTAGTTGTATAATAAAAAGACCAAAAAATACATAAAACAAAACTGCAGAAAGGCACTAAAATGGGGAAAAGGCAAAAATACCAAAAAAGACTGTAGGAAACCAGATTAATAGTGTACTTGATATATGTTATGATATATGTTATTTACTTTGGTGTCAATAAAAATAAAACAAAAAAGGAGACCGTGAATTCGAACATACATTATAAAGGGCTTATTGTCAAATTTGCAATGACACATGATTACCAATACGCAAGAATGGGTGATACAACACAAGGGGGCGGGGATATAATGAGAGGAGCATTTGAAGTTAGTTTTGGTTGAGTCTGTATTGGAGTACTTTATGCCACATTTATCAAATGTCCCACCTATGAGACTCTTTCCTATCCATATGACACAGCTCCAATATGAAGGAGAGTCCACTGCTCATACACGGCATCCTCTCCATTCACAGCTATAGCTTGGCTTTTTTCAGAAGTGTGGCCACCTTTCCTTTCACCGCTATAAGACTGCCAGAACTGGCCACATTAACACAGAAGAAATTTTAGTTGAAAATAAAATGTAATTAATAAAAAGTTGCCCTTTGCCTCACCCACTTTTTCAGACTACTATGTTGGAAAAAGTGGATCTGGTGCCTCAAAAGTGTGGCACTCATTTTGAACACTATAATTCCCAGTATATTTAAACCAGGAAACTGGTTTAAATACAATAATAAATCTCCTGTTTCAATTCACATATTACAAAGCCGTGTGCCTGTAACCACCATCAGGAAGAGCTCAGAGCGTAGGAATTTATACAGCTACCTTTGTCTGCAATGGAGCAGAAGAAGGAGTACAATGACTGTAGGTTCTGGCTGACCTCCTTTACCTAACCCCTGGGTCATCTGACTACTGTCAAGTCAACCCCATGGTACTTTTGGATTTACTAAATATTTCTACAGACAGAAGTATTTTGTTGGTCGTTTAATGTTTTTTTTTCCTGAAAGACTAAATGAGTTTGATATATTATTAAAGGAGTTGTCCAGGATTTGTTTAAACCCCTCATCTATCCAATGAGAAATTCAAAGATCTATATTTGCTTGGCCAAGTGACATGTGATAGCTGGATCACATGCCATTTTGGGACACATCACCGCTGAGGTCAGTCATTGTCTGCAGTGCTGCACGTAAGCCCGTCCATGCAGAAGCCCAGGGGCGGACTGGGAACTTAGAGTGGCCCTGGAAAAAATTCTAAAAGTGGTCCTGTTTTGTAGTTGGGTCCAAACTGATGGAAGGAAGGGCCAGCGATACCATATTATGGCACATTATATCATCCCAACAGAGCCAAATACCATAGTGCAATGTACAAAATACTGCCAGCAGCACAAAATACACCCCTAAAAAACTTTGACTGGCCGTCCCCCTGGGCATCAGCCCACTGGGAAATTTCCCTGTAAGGTTTATGGCCAATAAGGTCTATGGCCAATCCGCCCCTGCAGAAGCCAAGGAGCAGAACACAGTAGTTGGAACAGGTATAGATCTCCTCATAGGTCCCACTGGGTGGGATAAAAAAATTAAAAAAAAGTCCTGGACAACTCTTTTAAGGATATGGCCACATGTGGTATAAATGATACAGATTATGTGAAGCATAATTACATGTGGAAAATCTGCAGCATTTGCAGTACAGCAGCAGTGAAATCAGTGTAAACTGACTTGTGATGTCTTTTTTCAATGTACAGTATGTCAATCTATTCTGCGGGTTTTACACATGGCTTTCAACCTTTGCAATGTAAAGGTTGAGAGCAAGGGAATACACACTGCAATTCCTGCAGCAATGTCCAAATGAAGGCTCATTTTGGGTGGATTTCAGCAAGATCCCATTGAGGATTTTCCACCTCAGTGGACTCACTACAGGTGCCCATACCCTTAGGGGTTAAGCTTCTCAGCACAGTATACTAAGCTATTGGTAATATAAATCAATCGTGTTCTTTTTGTTTTTTTGAGGGGTTTAGGATGGCAAAATATTCATGCCTGTTATGCATGGTTTATTCAGTACAAGGGTACCAGGGAAACCCTTCCAGCAGAATAGAAAGTCAGTGTTTTGTATTTGCCCACTATGTTTTTATACAAAGAATCCAACTCCTTTATTACATTTTTCAAAGATTCACACATAGTCAGATGTTCGTTATGAAGTCACTTGAAAACACATTGTTCACATCATGCTGAATTTTAAAGAGTTTTGTTGTTTTCATATGACAGGAAATCGATGACATTAATAGCTTGCAGTGGTGATAATTATACAGCTTATGTTGGAATATTTCCATTAGAGATGAGATTATTCCCCAGGTAATAACCTCTGACAAACTAATTCTAAATCCATTTGATCAAGCACATTCTGGATTAGTCTTCCAAAGCTCATGTCTCTTGATAGCAAAATAAAATATTAAGAAATCAGTCAATACGTTACTTTTGGCAATATACATTTCCAAGTAAAACTTTTCACGAGGTGAACCATAAAGTTAATTGATCTTTTGTGAGTGAAATGCTGATATGGTATTTGAAAACAAAGCTGCTTTTGAACATCTATAGGAATATATTAAAGGAATAGAAATCATTTTCCAGGCAGTTATTATTTTATGAGAAATGCATGTGTGCACTCTTTAGTCACGTCTGCTTTCTGAAAGCAAAACTATAAAGGAAAACTAAAGGAAAATTGAATTTGATTATTGATAGGTACATACCATTTTCCAAGAATCGAATATATCCACTAGGCTTGAGCGAATCGAGCTTTGGATCATAGATCAGAAGTCGATTTGTTAAAAAACTTTGTTTGTAATGCTGTTTCTGTACAACATTAAAATGTATGTGTGTGTGTTTTGTGTAGCAAAACTTAATCTTGGCCGAAGTTGCTCAAGACTTCGGTGAATGAATTCGGTATTCCTATATGTGGGTTTAAAAACATTTTAAAATAGAAATCCAAAGTTAGCTTCGGTACTGGCTGGTAACTCGGTACCAAAGCCGACTTTGGATTCCTATTTTAAAATGTTTTTAATCCCTGGCGCTGGAGCGATAGGCAAACATGTCACCCCATGGCTGGCGGGTCTCCACTGTTTCAAACAGCAGAAATCCCTGACTAATGACCACGACCGGCAATAATGCGAATTGTGGTCATAAAAGCCTTTAGATGCCGTGATCTAAAAGGTGAAAAAACCCATAAGCTCTATGGCCAATAAGGATGCCGGTAATTGATTTTAATACAATGGCTCTCTCTGAAGAGACCCAAGCTACCTAAGCTGCAATTCTTATTTTGGCCAGCAGATGGCAGGCCAACATAAGAAATGAGCAATTCTCTACCAATATGGATATAAAATAAACATAAGGGTAAAGAATAAAAAAATACTGAATTTTGGAGCTTCAAACATGAGATGCAAAACCATAAAAAAGTAAAACAAAAAAATATAAAAAACTAAAAAATATAAATGTTTAAATCATCCCCCTTTCCGTAGAATAAAAAATAAATACATAAATAACAAAAAATATAAACATAGTGGGCATCACTGCGTCCAAAAACACCCCTACTATTTAAATATAAAAAAAATTCTAATATGGCAAAAGGTGTAACAAAATGGCCAATTCTCTTACCCCAAAAAATTTAATAAAATGTGATAAAAAAAGCTACACAAGAATAAAAACTACACAATTGATAATAATATTGATTACCAATTATTTTTAATACTATCAATATTATAATTGATTGGTGATATTATTTTTTGATATATCTTAAATTTACACGTTGCCACAAAATGCTCCTTTGCCCTAGCTCCTAGGTCAGGGGTACATGCCATGTCTGACCTTATAATGTAGTTGTAACATACATGCAGCAAACTGTATGATCAGTCTTTGAAGTATTTTGATGTCATTTCTTTGGATTGGAGCCTTGTCTTAAACATTGATCTAGGCTATGACTATATGTACAGAAGAAAAAATAGTAGGTCGGCACTGTGGTTGTTGGTCAGCGTTGCTCGCGTCAAGGAGGAGCGCTCCTTTTGTATATATATGAAGCCAGACTGGCACTTCGCTGTTGTTTTTCTATACTTTTATTGTCACATTAACAGGTATATGTGACGCGTTTCGGCTATATTAGCCTTCCTCAGACATATATAACATCACATGTCTTTGAGTTTAAATAGCCCGCCAAGGTGGGCGTGACGTCACAATTGCTATGGTAACATATAAACAAACAAATAAACAAAGGAGAAGAAACAAGGCATCGTTTGTTTCTGTCAATAAGCTAATGCAAAAAGGGCTATAGATTCAACATATTACTCAAGATATACAGTAGTGCACTCACTAGTACATCGCAGCTGGCACTCTGTTAGTGGGGTGTATTTTCCATTGCTATATAGAAACTGCCTTTTTATTTCTCTAAAAAAATAAGTAAGTATAAGTAATGAATAATAATTAGATAATACATTTTGCAAGTTGTCATAAAAAACTATTAATCTCATATTCTCTATTGAGACCCCAAGGTTCTATTGTCCTCAATGTATGTATCCAGTACGCTTCTCTTTTGAGTAGCAGTTGGTTCCTATTGCCACCCCTCTGTGGCTGTTGTACTTGCTCGATGATTTGAAAGCGTAGTTGTGATATGTTATGTTTCTGTTGGTGAAAGTGATATGGTATGGGTAGAAGTAGATTTTTTGTGCGTATTGTCGATTTATGTTTACTAAATTGATCTTTCATGCGCATAGAGGTTTCCCCTATGTAGAGAAGTCCACATGGGCACTTTAGAAGATAGATGATGTATGTGCTGTCACAAGTGAAGTACCCTTGTACCGGGTATTGTTGTCCTGTATGCGGATGGGAAAAATATTGTCCTCTGATCACACTCGAGCACTGTGTGCAATTTAAACATGGAAATGTGCCACGTTTTTCAGTGGTTAATGTTGTCTGTTTAAGTAATCTTTTGTTACTTCCTATGTCTGCCCTCACTATTCTGTCTCTTATGTTCGTATTTCTTTCGTAGCATATCATGGGACGGTTGTTCAGTACTTCTGTTTCTGGATAAGATTTAGATAATATACTCCAGTGTTTATAGAGTATATTTCTGACTTTGTTGATGAAAGGGTGATACTTAGTAACAAATGGTAATCTGTCTATCTTATTGTTCTTTTTTGTAGTTGTACGTGAGCTTTGTTCTGTCAGAACCTTTGTAGGGTAACCTCTTTGATGGAATTTATTAGTCATCTCGTCTAATCTCACTTTTTGTTGTTCAGGGTCTGACACTATTTTCCTTACTCTCTGGAACTGTGAGAAAGGAAGGGATATTTTCGTAGTGTTGGGATGGTTACTAGTATAGGATAGAAGACTGTTTCTGTCTGTGGGCTTTACATACAGATCCGTATGTAATGTGTTGTCCTCATTTTTGATGACCCATGTATCTAGAAAATTTATCCTGTCGATAGAATAGTTGAGGGTGAACTGTAACTCTTTCCAGATAGAATTCAGGTACTCTGTAAAAGCCATGAGGGTCTCCATGTCGCACCACCATACGCAAAAAAATGTCGTCGATAAGCAGCGAACAAACATGTGGGGAAGAGACTCGAGCATTGCACTCGAGTACACTCATTGTTCGTCCGAACACTGAGCGGACCTGAGTGTAGGCATGCTCGGCTGAACAGCGAGTTCGGCCGAGCATGCTCTCTCAACACTAATTATGACCTAAGGTCAATTTTTGGCTGCATCTAATTAGCATCACATTGCAAAGCTTTAAAGTGGTTATCCCATGAATAATGTAAAAAATAAAAAATCATATATAATCTAGTACTTGACAATTTCTTTCTAACAAAGCTAGAACTAGCCCTGTACCTCACATGGATCCAGTGCTCTCTCTATTCATTGCTCCAATTCTTCCACTAGAGTTATTTTAGACTGTCAGTTTAAGGCCCCGTTCAGACGGCCGTATTAATGCGGACCCGCAAAAGTACGGGGGCCGTCCGGCATGTGTTCCGCAGCGCTCGGAACACACGCCGGGTGGCCCCATTGAAAATGCCTATACTTGTCCGTGCGTACAGGACATGTTCTATCTTTTCTTGCTGAGCCGTGACATGGAGCCGCGGCTCAGCAAGATAGCGTGCCGCCCATATAGGTGAACGGGCCTGCCCCTATTCCGCAAATTTGCCCTAAGGGGCATGTCCTTTCTCAGGGTTGTGTCCTTTCTGCTGCAGCTGGTGGCAGTTGAAAGATGGAACTGAGTATGTGCTTCCATCTCAGGGAACAAAACACATAAATTAGTAGAAAAGCAAATAGCAGTTAGCGCTATACAGACAGATCTCAGTGGAGAACTCAGTAGCTATAATATATGTTTAATTACATGCAATTACAAAACTATTCAGATCCCAGTGCTGGTTTGAAAACTGTAGAATATTTTTAGTGGGAAACTAGTATTATTCCTAGTAGAATTCATGAATGAATTGCCTACAGTTTGCAATGAAAGTCCAGAGGGGTGTTACCAGTTGGGGGGCCTGCACAGTCTGCCACTGACAACACTGTGAGGGGTACCTCCCATCTGGTTATACCCAGATGGACATTCATTGGAAACTGATAGTAATTGATTCATAACTTCTAGTAGGAATAATAAAGGAATAGCACAACATAGAGTCATAATAATAAAAGCTCGAGAATTAGGGAATGCAAGTAGTTATTAAACAAACATGTCAGGAGAGGTGACAGGTCCTCTTCATAGATGAAATACGATGTGTGATTATAGCGCTGGGAGACCTTTATTGTTTATCGGCTTACCTGTAGCCACATATGTCACTTTGACATTACTAATGCTATCTTGAAGTTAAAAAAGCTTGAAAGGGTTTGTGTATAATACTAGGAGATCTCAATGTCATACACAATTTTTTCAGGGCATTTGGGACACTTTTAATTCGGACTGAATTCATTTGGACCAAATGGAATCTGATTGGTCCAGAAACCTATTTCAGATAATCTCCAGTTATGATATACTGTAAATGACCAATCTTAAAAAATACTCAATATTGCCTACCTACCTCTTTTGTCCATGGTATATGTTTAAATAATTGATTTAGCAAATGGAAGAGTTTACTCTATAATTTTAGTTGAAAATGTGTATCTACTTTCATCTTTTCTCATTTGCTCAAGAAATCTTCAAAATGAGTTAATATGAAATAAGCGATACTATAATAAGAACGAAATGAAAAAAATCTGCATTTCCATATTGAGGTCACTGACTTAAACATGAATTACTTTGAATCTTTATTTCAATGTACTGAGCTACTACATTTATGACTTTACATGTGGAACATTAATGCAATCTCAATAATGTTATTACATTAAGACAGTTCTAAAATATTTTACCTTTCATATTATGCAGTGAATAGTCTGTCCATTTTCATTTAAATCTACCATTTTACATATAATCATTTGTCATTTATTTTAAAATCCTTCCATTAACAATATTAGGATTTATTCTTTTAAACCCAGTCTAAGACATTTGCAGGGACATACAATATCTAAAATCACTTTGATGTGCTTTAAACAATTTTAACCCAATCAATTTCCTTAAAATAAATAATGAATATAAAAAAATAAATAAAAATTGCAGGGAAATTGCTAGGTCAAACCATTAACCTTGATCATAGCAGTTCAAATGAATGCAATTTGAAAAAAATGGTTTCCCGTTTTGACGGCACTACCTTTATGGATTGTAAAAGCCTACAGGTCATTTAAACTAGCAAGGCCAAATGAGAGAGAGGAGCACTCTGTACTTTAAAATGATAGGAAAATTTGTAGCTTTGACAAAGGTTCTATAATAGCAATACTGTAGCCAAAGTTCAGTTTGAAAGTAATGAAGGATAAAATAATCTAGTGGGGACTGACCAAACAAAATGGCAACAGTCGAAAGAAGCTGTTTTAAAACTACTGAAGCAAAACTACCAAGTGCAATTTGAAGTCTGGCTTCCATTTGAGATGAAAAGTTAGCGAGTAAAAGATTAGATTGACATCCATAGAACAAATTGGAAGTAGGAAGACTGAACACCGCCCTTCTTGACCTTGAAGTGATAACATTTTATAAGCTACAGCGTTCTTCTTCTGACTGCTACTGATGCTCTAGTGATAAAAATAATATTACCACTTTATGGAATGCTTAAAGAAAAGCTTTGCCAAATGTGCCAAGTACACTTCATGACTGTACTTTTATGCTATATAAAGCACAAGTGTTTTTTCCTTTCCTGACATGGTGTTTTAAAGTAATGGAAAGTATCATTGCTAGATGCAGTACATTGCAGAATATGAGAAACGTTTTATTTCCTATCAAGGCACTTAAAGAAAAAGTTGTCTTGGAGAAAAAAAATAGTTTGCCTTCATTTAAAGGTGAATAAATGTAACAAAATATTTATTGGATTTTTACTGTAACATTATGTTGTAAAAAACCAGGGTGGAAGGTGTAGAGAATGACAGGGGCTGCCATAGCACTGAAGTGTCCTAGAGAAAGTCCAGGCCAGTGTTTGAGATCTGTAATGAATTCACCAGTGTGTGATTCATTGTGGGACAGGGCCATTACCAATCAATGGCTTTATATTTATTAGAAGCCCTTTTTCCCATTATGGATCATGGCATACCGTGTGATATTAACCTCAGCAGCTAGTGAAAGTGATGCTGTAAGGCCTCTTTCACACGAGCGTGACAGATTAGGTCCAGATGCGTTCAGAGTGCGTTCAGGGAAACTCGCACCATTTTGCAAGCAAGTTCAGTCAGTTTTGTCTACAATTGCGTTCAGTTGTTCAGTTTTTTCCATGCGGGTGCAATGCATTTTGATACGTTTTTTATGCGTGTGATAAAAAACTGAAGGTTTACAATTGCTTGCTGATGCAATGCGTTTTTCACTGAAGCCCCATTCACTTCTATGGAGCCAGGGCTGCGTGAAAAACACAGAATATAGAACATGCTGTGTTTTTCATACAACGCTGAACTGATGCATGAAAAAAAATGCTCATGTACACAGACCCATTGAAATGAATGGGTCAGGATTCAGTGCGGGTGCTATGCGTTCACTTCAGGCATCGCACCCGCGCGGAAAACTTGCTCATGTGAAAGAGGTCTAACACAAAGAAGTTGCATTGCGAACATGTTCTGGGGCTAGGTTATAAAGAATAGAGTTTTCTTAATAGTCTAGTTTGTGACAAGGTGTTCCCTGATGTAGCTGACATTCCTGGTGTGGCCGGTGGACTGAAACATGCACCTATGTAGTGCTGGGCCCAGCCCAAGTGGAGAACATGCGAGAGAAATGGAGAGTGAGAACTTCTGATAGCTCAAGATGATTACTTGCAGAACCCACCAGTTCAATCTGCCCTACCAAGTTTTACTCTAAAAGAGTAAAGTGCAACTTACTAGATCTGAGAAATGGAGCTATTCTCTTGTACTGCTTATTGCTTGAGTGGTCATAAACCCTGTGTGATTTTTATAAAGATTACTCTACATCTAGCTCTCTGTGTCTGTTGGTTCTCCTCCAGTTTTATGGTATGCAAACCATGTTGTTAACTCTGATTTTTTGATAGCAGTATTACTGAGGTAAAAGAAGAAGATAACCATAGCCTCAATGAGATGGGGAGACAAGGAAGAGACTGATTGCAAGGAGGGGAGACTGAGTTCTGTACGACTACCAGTATATGCCAGTTTTAGTGAATGTACCGGTGGAGGAGAACACCGATGCTATGGTGGGCAGACTATAATAGCACATGCCAAGTGTGTTCCTCACTTAGATGGTGTTTTAGTTGTGAACTTTTGTTGGACTGTTAAACTGTTGTGTTTGTTTCTATAACTCTGCCAAGGTTACCATGATTTGGGAGTTCCAGCTCATCTTTGTCTCAGCAGTGGTTATAGTCCATATTCTATACTCCAAAGATAGCAACCTGGAATGGTGAAAAACGCACAATGCATTAAATACTTTATTGACCTAGTAAATCTGTGCCTCATTCGGTCAAAAGCAACCTTGCAACAGTTGCAAGAATTCTTTCATGGTCAGATTTTTTTGTGTGACTATTCTAAGGTTTCATCCAATTTTTTCCATAGGATGTCATTGCAGTCACGGTAGCCTTGTAAATGTAATGCAACTCATACTAGCTGCAAGTCATTATGTATCCTTCAGACTAAACATAAAGTCTAAAGAGATAAAGTCTAAAACTGAAGCTTGCTATTAATTAGCATTAGCTTTATAGTCAACAAATGTCAAATATAGCAAATACTACTTTTAATATGTTTCCCTTAAAAATTCCTTTTTATTTATTGCTGTGTGCACGTATTTAACAAGCTGCTAAAGAATCTGTTATCCTTATTGTGTTTCTCAAGTTAGTAATACCAGTGATTATACGTGTCAAGCTGTGAATAGGCTATAGATCTAATTCATTAGTGAATTTATTCCTTAAAGAGGTTGTCTGGTTACAAAGCTCATTTTTGTATAACCTATAAAGGAATTCCCATTTAGAACCAGAGAGAAGAACAGCTTCAAAATATTTTGCCCTGATTCATTGTAGACGTTCACTTCTAATTATCTTTTGTCAAACACAAGACAAAATAACGAATGAAACAAAGAAAATTCCACAAATGCAGCAGTAACAACTCAAGTCTGGATTAGTAGAGAGCTAAACTGGAGTCAAAGGATACATACCAAATTCCACAATAAAAAATATATGCATAGATATAGAAATGTTTGTAGCTCAAACCCAACTAGGAGATCTCCACAGCATAGTCAATTGCAACAGTTCACACAATGAGGTAAACATCACAAATCGATCAAGCACTTAGCTCTTCTCCAGATAAATACACCTCAGCTATGTAGAAGCTTTAAATCCCTCCTGGAATTCATCTATGTGGTATCAGTAGTCAGTATCATCCTAAGGATGCTGGTAGCTGATGCTTTAAAATCCACTTTCAATGTAGCAAACCACAATGCAAAGGTTGGAAACAGAGAGTGCAGCCCACTTTTCAAAAAAAATTCTAGGAGTTTTTTTTTTATTACACTTACACATAAAAAGTAAAGCAGTTTTACACATTAAAATCAGGGGATGCTGAAGCCACATGACCTATAAAACCCAAGTCCTGGGGTTTCACTGTGCCTTAACACAATAACCTCTAAGATCTTGAAGCATCCATTTTTTATTCACAGAAAGTGGAAAAAAGTTCATGATTTTATGGACTAATTTAAGATTTACAGACAGTTGGCAACCTTGAATGTTTGTGTGCTATGTATACAGTTTGCAAGAACCAGAGACATACACAAATTAAGACAAGAGGCTAAAACATGTAATGCTGCCTGTCTTTACACAGAAGTTGGGCCCTTACTCGTTTCACCTTTGCTCTGGACCTCCTTCTCTGTCCATTTAGACAATCTGCATGTAATGCTGCCTGTCTTTAGACAGAAGTTGGGTCAGAAACAAGAGAAACCTACTCTGGCTGCTTAGACAACATGCATGTAATGCCACCTGCCAGAAGTCAGGTCAGAGGGAAAAGAAACAAGAGAGCTTCACAGCGCTAGCATCTTCAACTGACTGCAGCCTGAAACTGTCCTGTTTTGCTCTGGCCAACTCTGTCTTCATCAAAAGAGTCACATAGAAGGTAAGTGTATCTACTGTATATGTAGAACAGTGTGTATACAGGTATGTAAAAAAAAAAAAAAATATATATATATATATATATCTCTTAATAATATAAAAATGAGTTTCTGTCTGTCTGTCTGTCTGTCTGTTCTCTATGCGCGACCAAACTACTGGACCGATTTTCACCAAATTCGGCACACAGGTACATCAGGTGTCCGGGAAGGTTTTAGACCAGGTCTCATCTCTCTAGGACATACCGTTCCTAAGATATTCCTGATCCCAAAATATGATCTCCATTAGCCAACATTACAACTGGGAACTTTGGTTTTAAACTCCAACTGCCATTCTCTGCAAAGGCACACACAGGGAGGGCAGGTTTCCATAACAACCAGGTAATTATCAGCAGCTGAGGATCTCATCCATTTCTATTTACTGACACTGTTAAAGGTATTCCGGTTACCATAAATATAACATGTTTTTTTCTATTACTACAGTTCAGTAGTAATAAAAGATGTTTTCCTCCACTGCTGCCTATTGCGTGGGCTCATAAATAAGCATGGTATTGACCTTTAATTCAGGCCACCCTAAAAGAAGTACTTAAAACCCCCGCCCCAGGTCTCACTAAGCCACACCCCCAACTCTGTCAGGCCACACCCCCTTTCACTCCGCAGCCAACAGAGATTGAAAAAATAAAGGTAAAAATCAACTTCTGTCAGCTGCAGGGATGGGTGGGAGGTTGACTTTCTTTCTGCAATGACACACAGAAACATTAAATGAAATAGATTAAATACACCCATGTGAAGCGTCTTGCTAATCCACGCCCCCGACTCTGTCAGGTCACGCCCCCTCCCACTCTGCAGCCAACGGGGATTGAAAAAATAAAGGTAAAAATAAACTTCTGTTTGCTGCAGGGGTGGGAGGGTGAATTTCTCTCTGCAACGACACAAAAATTTTAGATAAAATAGACTAATTATAGACTACAACTGTTCGAATCGTCTTGCTAAGCCATGCCCCCAACTCTGTCAGACCACGCCCCCTCCCACTCTGTAGCCATTCTGCAACGACACACAGAAACATTAAATGAAATAGATTAAATCACCTATACGAAGCGCTTTGCTAAGCCACTCCCCCAACTTTGTCAGGTCATGCCCCCTCCCACTCCGCAGCCAACAGGGATTGAAAGAATGAAGGGAAAAATAAACTTCTGTCAGCTGCAGGGGTGGGAGGGAGAATTTCTCTCTGCAATGACACACAAAATTTTAGATGAAATAGACTAATTTCAGACTACAACCGTTCGAAGCATCTTGATAATCCACACCCCCAACTCTGCCAGGCCACGCCCCCTCCCACTCCGCAGGCAACAGGGATTGAAAAAAATCAGCTGCAGGGGTGGGAGGGTGAATTTCTCTCTGCAACGACACACAAAAATCGTAGATGAAATTGACTAATTTTAGACTATGACCATTCAGTACTAATAAAAGATGTTTTTTTTCCACTGCTACCCATTGCGGGTTCCCATAAATTACCATGTCATCGACCTGTAATTCATGCCACTCTGACCCCCGCCCCAGATCTCGCAAAACCACGCTCCGACTCTGTCAGGCCACGCCCCCTCCCACTCCGCAGCCAACGGGGATTGAAAAAATGAAGGTAAAAATCAACTTCTGTCAGCTGCAGGGGTGGGAGGGAAGTTGGATTTCTTTCTGCAACAACATACAGAAACATTAAATGAAATAGATTAAATATACCCGTGCAAAGCAATGTTCTCTTCCACTGTTACCCATGGCGTGTCCTCATACATTACCATGGCATCGACCTGTAATTCTGGCCACCATCAAAAGAAGGACTTAAAACCCCGCCCTAGGTCAGGGTTGCCAACCGTCCGTAGATTCACGGTCCGATTCACAGTCCGTAAAAACAGGGTATTTTTTCTGCCGTCCGTAGCGTCCGGCAGAAAAAAAGCCTGTCCGTGAATCTACTACAGTATTCACGGCACATTTGCAGTGAATACTGTGGATCCATGCAGGCTCCGCCTGCGATGTACAATAGGCCGCAGGCAGGTCAGCCTGCAGCCTAATGTAACACAGTTAGTAATACATACCTCTATCCTGGGCCCGGCGCAGGCATCTCGCTCTCTGATGATGTCACCACGTACGTACAGACGTGATGACATCATCACACGGCGCACCGCCCGCCCGCGCCGGGACGGAGTTACAGGAATCAGGTAAGTATATATCATTTTTGTTTTTATTTCACTGCTGGGCCAGGGCACTATATGGGGGCTATCTAATGTCTGGGGGCACTATGGGGACTACCTGAACTATCTGGGGGCACTTAATGGGGCTATCTAAACTACTGGGGGCATTCCAATGGGGCTATCTAAACTACTGGGGGCACTCAATGGGGCTATCTAAACTACTGGGGGCACTCAATGGGGCTATCTAAACTACTGGGGGCACTCAATGGGCTATCTAACTACTGGGGCACTCAATGGGGCTATCTAAACTACTGGGGGCACTCAATGGGGCTATCTAAACTACTGGGGGCACTCAATGGGGCTATCTAAACTACTGGGGCACTCAATGGGGCTATCTAAACTACTGGGGGCACTCAATGGGGCTATCTAAACTACTGGGGGCATTCAATGGGGCTATCTAAACTACTGGGGGCATTCAATGGGGCTATCTAAACTACTGGGGACATTCAATGGGGCTATCTAAACTACTGGGGGCATTCAATGGGGCTATCTAAACTACTGGGGGCACTCAATGGGGCTATCTAAACTACTGGGGGCACTCAATGGGGCTATCTAAACTACTGGGGGCACTCAATGGGGCTATCTAAACTACTGGGGGCACTCAATGGGGCTATCTAAACTACTGGGGGCACTCAATGGGGCTATCTAAACTACTGGGGGCACTCAATGGGGCTATCTAAAACTACTGGGGGCACTCAATGGGGCTATCTAAACTACTGGGGGCACTCAATGGGGCTATCTAAACTACTGGGGGCACTCAATGGGGCTATCTAAACTACTGGGGGCACTCAATGGGGCTATCTAAACTACTGGGGGCACTCAATGGGCTATCTAAACTACTGGGGCATTAATGGGCTATCTAAACTACTGGGGGCATTCAATGGGGCTATCTAAACTACTGGGGGCACTCAATGGGGCTATCTAAACTACTGGGGGCACTCAATGGGGCTATCTAAACTAATGGGGGCATTCAATGGGGCTATCTAAACTACGGGGTCACTACATGGGGCTATCTAATCTATTTAGGGCACTATCTGAAATAAAGTGGGCTATCTAACTTCTGGAGGCACTATGGGGGCTATCTACTAAAGGGGGCTATCTAAACTACTGGGGGCACTCAATGGGGCTATCTAATCTACTTAGGGCACTATCTGAAGTAAAGTGAGCTATCTAACTTCTGGAGGCACTATGGGGGCTAAATGAACTACAGGGGGCTGTCTAAACTACCGTGGCACTACAAGGATTATCTGATCTACAGGGGGCTATCTAAACTACTGGGGCACTACAAGGATTATCTGATCTACTGGGGTTAGTATAGGAGGCTACCTAAACTACTGGAGGCACTAGGGGGAACCATTTAAGCTCCTGGGGGCACTAGAGTGGACCGTTTAAGCTACTGGGGGCACTATAAGAGGTATTATAATTACTGGGACCATTACAGCGGTTCCTTATTATTTCTGGTAGCAATACTGGAGGCACTATGGGAAAAATGATTTCTATTATGGGGAATTATTACTACTACCAGGGGTACTTTTGGGGGTGTTACTATTAGTACAATATGGGGGGCATTACTGCTAAAAGGGCTACTTGTGGCGCATTATCACTATTGGGGCACTACTACTAATGAGGGCACTCTGGCAGAGAATTAATAGTATCAGTGGGACTTTGGGGAGCACTGTAACTATATGGGGTCCTACCTATATGGCACTGTTATATCTACAGTATAGTATTTGGGGAGCACAGTGGGCACAGTATTTTAGGTAGCAGCAGGATAACAGGAAAGTGGGTAATCTAAGGTGTCTTTGTGGCAAACTCTGCAGAGAGAAGATGTGGTTGAAAGAACTCATCATGGCGGTGTGGGCCAAAGAGAGAAGATGAGAAAAGAGAAGATCTATATCAGGAAGACGTCACTGGACTTAAGAGGTATGTGGTAATATGTCATCTTGTACGTTTGGTAATGGTGAATGTAATGTCCATCCAAATATGTGTCACCTATTTCTTCAGCAAGGACTCGCCGGTATATGGTATGTTACCGCTGCAGCCAATCAGTGATCTAATGCTGAGAACTGGCTGCAGTGGTCACATGCCATACACCTGCACATCAGTGTGCACATCACCAACATTGTGACAGATGTGCACACTCGCCCATTACATGCCTGTCAGTCTTTGTTTACATGGCAGCAGCAATGATGCTAGAAAGTCCAGTGTGTCACTGCAGCCATATAAACAAAACACTCAGACTAGAAGCAGGGATGGAACAGCTGAAAATTGTTGATTTATTTTCCATATGCCATATTTTATTTTCAAATACTGAACAATCCTCTTTATTCTGGGGCATGAAAGGGGGGCGTGTTCTCAAAAAAGGGGTGTGGTTTATTATGTCCGTAAAAATTTTGGGCCGTCCGTAAATTTTGGTTCAGTTGTCCAGAAAAATTTGAAAGGAAGGTTGGCAACCCTGCCCCAGGTCTTGCAACGTCACGCCCCCGACTCAGTCAGGCCATGACCCCTCCCACTCCGCAGCCAATGGAGATTGAACAATTGAAGGTAAAAATCAACATCTGTCAGCTGCAGGGATGGGAGGGAGGATGACTTTCTCTCTGCAACGACACACAGAAACATTAAATGAAATAGATTAAATATACCCGCGCAAAGCAATGTTTTCTTTCACTGCTACCCATTGTGTTTCCTCAAATTACCATGGCATTAACCTATAATTCAGGCCACCCTGAAATGAAGGACTTAACCCCCCCCCCCGTGTCCCATTAAACCACACCCCCTCCCACTCCGCAGCCGATAGGGATTGAAAAAATGAAGGTAAAAATCAATGTCTGTCAGCTGCATTGACTTTCTCTCTGCAACGACACTCAGAAACATTAAATAAATAGATGAAATATACCCAGGCGATGCCGGGTCTTTCTGCTAGTATATATATATATATATATATATATATATATGTATATATATGTGTCCATGTTCATGGCCATGAAACCATCACTTCCCCATATGCTGTACAATGTGTGTATCTAGTGTGTAAGGGCATATGTGTGGGTCTTGTCTTCAATGTGAGAGCAGTAGATGTCCAATGTGTAAATGGCATGCAGGCATTTATGAGGCATGTATTCAACATGTCAATGGTATAAGATGGAAGAGAAAGAAAAGTCACCTCATTAGAGAGTAGCTCGTGCTTTGGCCACCACTTGATCTCACTTGCAATACTCGCACTACTACAGAAAGTCCTAGCGTTAAAACTCTAACTGCAGAAGAGCTCACTGCTTGTTGATTCTTGCAGCTACTTTTAGAGAGGTTATCCACAGACAACATTGAGTATATCACCTATCCACAGGATAGACAATAAATGTTAGGGATCCAACCACTACATTGGGTTGTTCCTGAGTCCCCCATTTAAATGGAGTGATGTGCACATGTCGATCCACCATTCCATTTGCTGCTATAGGACTGGCAGAGTGTCAATCCATTAGAAATGACTAACAAGTTTCCTTCCACTCTATTACAAATGGGGACCTCATTCTTGGAAACACTGTAGGTCTCAGAGGTTTGATCCCCAGCAATCATACATTTATCACCTCTACTGTGAAAAAGTGATAAATTGTTTTCATGGGATAGCCTCTTTAAAAGGGTTTTCCAAGTCTTCACAAGAATAGGTCATAAGTATCTGATCGGGGGAGGTCCAACACATACCCCTGCCGATCAACTTTTTGAGAAGGCACTGGCGCTCTGTGAGCACTGCAGGCCTTCTCCCTGCTTGCCAAGCACAGCATCAATATGCTTGGTAGTCGCTATAATGGGGCTGAGCTGTGCCTAGGCCATGTGACCATGTGACCGATGAACATGTCGTTACTGGCCTAGAAAACGCTGAGAAAAACCAAAACGTTACTGTCAGCGCTGCTGCCTTCTCAAACTGCTGATCAGTGGCAGTAGATAATCAGTTGCAAAGTCTTGGAAAACCCCTTTAAGCTTGGTGGGAGCCTTAAAAGTTTCATGTGCAGTGAGACCTCCCTTCTGGGGCAACTGGCAAACCCTTGACTGTATGTGTATAGGTATAGTTATTGTTCTGAAGTGGGATCTAACTTTTCCAGCCTCCAATTGTCTTATAAATTAAAATATTAAACAAAAAATGGCATTTTGTATGAAAACATTTGTGATTACTAGAGATGAGCGAGCATACTCGTCCGAGCTTGGTGCTCGTTCGAGTATAAGGGTACTCGTAAGTGCTCGCTGCTCGGACGAGTATCTCGCCATGCTCGAGGAAATGGCAACTTCCGCATCGTGCTTTTTAGGCGCCTAAAAACACAGCCAATCACAAGCCAGGAGACTCTGCGGTACACCCAGCATCACGTGGGGCCCTTACATGTCGATAGCAGGGGTTGGCTGGCCTGATCAGGTGACCCTGGAATATACTACCGACTGGCCACGGTGCTCGGCTCAGATGCCGTCTGGATGTCGTTAGAGATAGAGCTGCTGCGTTTCAGGGACAGTGTTAGGGCCTGCATTTAGTTCTCTGTTACGCAGGGATCACCCACAAAGAACCCAACAGCCCTTCTAAGGGCTAGAAGACTTTTTTTTTGTCACTTGGCTGGCTGGCACTAGTAGTGCAGCTATCGCCATGTATAACCCCCTTTTATTTTTTTATGTTATATCTCAGTGATACAAATCCATTGCACACAGCAGTGTGGAACCATTCTGTGTGTCACAGTTCAGTACACTCACTATTTTCTGTCCAGGTGACACTTTCTGTATGTCACCGAATACAACCAAGTCATTTGCTGCCTGTCACGTGTATGGCTTGATCCTAAAAATCTCTGTGCGACATTTGTCTGGGTCGCAGTCTAAATAGGTACCGTCAGTAGGGTGTCAGTTAGCTCTACGATAGTTTCTGCACGTCACGTTCCCAAAAAAACAAATATCCAATACAAAATATACCAAAAAAATTAGTTTTTTTGTTGTTTTAGCTGAGTGATACAAATCCATTTCACACAGCTGCATGTAACCTTTCTGTGTGTCACAGTTCAGCACACTCACTCCAAACCGTATATTCTGTCCAGGTGACACTTTCTGTACGTCACCGAATACAACCAAGTCATTTGCTACCTGTCACGTGTAAAGCTTGATCCTAAAAATCTCTGTGCGATATTTGTCTGGGTCGCAGTCTAAATAGCCACCCTCAGTAGGGTGTCAGTCAGCTGTACGATAGTTTCTGCACGTCACGTTCCCAAAAAAACAAAACTAAAAAAAAAATATAAAAACAAAATATAGAAAAAAAATTTGTTTTTTTGTTGTTTTAGGTGAGTGATACAAATCCATTTCACACAGCTGCGTGTAACCTTTCTGTGTGTCACAGTTCAGCACACTCACTCCAAACCGTATATTCTGTCCAGGTGACACTTTCTGTACGTCACCGAATACAACCAAGTCATTTTCTACTTGTCACATGTAAAGTTTGATCTTAAAAATCTCTGTGCGACATTTGTCTGGGTCGCAGTCTAAATAGCCACCGTCATTAGGGTGTCAGTCAGCTGTACAATAGTTTCTTCACGTCATGTTCCCAAAAAAACAAAACTAAAAAATATATGTAAAATCAAAATATAGAAAAAAAATTAGTTTATTTGTTGTTTTAGCTGAGTGATACAAATCCATTTCACACAGCTGCGTGTAACCTTTCTGTGTGTCACAGTTCAGCACACTCACTCCAAACCGTATATTCTGTCCAGGTGACACTTTCTGTACGTCACAAAATTAAACCAGACTGAACAAGTTTGTGGGTTTCAGTACACCAGGCCCATTTATTTTATTTTTTTTATAGAATACAATTATATACAGAAAATGTTGAACCCCAGGGCTAAGGGTCGAGGACGAGGACGAGGGCGTGGGCGTGGGCATTCAATTACTGCAGGGGGCAGAGGCCGTAGTCCTGGGCAGGGTGAGACAGTACCTGCTGATGAGGGAGCTGTGGAACGCCGCAGAGCTACACTCCCTAGCTTCATGTCTCAACTTACAGGGACACGTGGTAGAGGACTGTTGAAACCACAACAGTGCGAACAGCTGATCTCGTGGATTGCGGATAATGCTTCAAGTAATTTGTCCGCCAGTCAGTCTTCCACGCAGTCCACCCACGTTACCCAAGGGAGCACTCCTCTGGCTCCTCCACCTCAACCTCCTTCCCCCCAGTCTGCCCCCTCCCAGGAAAATTTGGAATGCGATCCGGCATACTCTGAGGAACTGTTTTCTGGACCCTTCCCAGAATCACAAACCACTTCTCAGGTTGCTGCTGACCTCTTTCCCGATGCCCAAGTGTTCTAACTGTCGCAGTCTGTGGGTGATGATGATGATGATGATGACAATGTTGAGTTAGTGGAAGAAGTTTGTCAGACGGTTGTCAGACAGTGGTGAATTTGTTGTAAGGGGAGGAATTCCGAGGGGGGAGCAGACTGAGGAATCGGAGGATGACGAGGTGACTGACCCAAGCTGGGTTGATATGCCGAGTGAAGACAGTGCTTCTGAGGCGGAGGCAAGTGCTGCACCAGAACAGGTTGTAAGAGGCAGTGGTGTGGCCAGAGGGAGAAGCAGGGCCAGAGCTGGTGCATCAGCAGCAACTGTTTCACGTAGTGAAGCTCCCGTGGCGAGGCCTAGATGTTCGCAAGTCTGGAGGTTCTTTAAAGAAAGTGAGGATGACCGACGGACTGTGGTGTGCAACCTGTGCCACACCAGGATCAGCAGGGGTGCCACCACTACTAGCCTAACCACCACCAGCATGTGCAGGCATATGAGTGCTAAACACCCCACTCAATGGAACCAAGGCCGTTCACCACCTCCTGCGGGTCACACCACTGCTCCTTCCCCTGTGTCACTCGCTGCCTCTGCTAGTCAACCCCCTGCGTCACTCGCTGCCTCTGCTAGTCAACCCCCTGCCCAGGCCCCCGGCACGAGCGCCTCCCGCCGGAAAACCACACCTTCGCCTCCACGATCCTCCACAGTGTCCACCAATGTGTCCCAGCGCAGCGTTCAGCTGTCTTTACAGCAGACGCTGGAGCGCAAGAGGAAATACAGTTCCACCCATCCACATGCCCAAGCCCTCAACGTCCACATCTCCAAATTGCTTAGCCTGGAGATGCTGCCCTATAGGCTGGTAGAGACCGAGGCCTTTCGCAATCTCATGGCGGTGGCTGCCCCTCGGTATTTGGTCCCCAGCCACCACTATTTTTCCCGATGTGCCGTTTCAGCCCTACATCAGCACGTGTCAGAGAACATCATCCGTGCCCTGACCAACGCTGTTTCTGAGAAGGTCCACCTAACCACGGACACGTGGACAAGTGCTGCCGGGCAGGGACACTATATCTCACATTGAGAGATATACGGCACATTGGGTTAACTTGGTGGAGGCTGGGACCGAGAATGACCCTGGGGCCGCTTATGTACAGCCCACACCGAGGATTGCGGGGCCTACCTCGGTCACGGTCTCTCAGACATACTATGCCTCCTCCTCCTCTGACCCCTCCTCCTCCTCCTCCACCGAATTACCATCCGTGGGCACGGCGCCTTCAGTCTGTAGCTATAGGCGCAGCAGCAGTGCCGTGGGTAAGCGCCAGCAGGCGGTGCTCAAACTGCTGAGCTTAGGTGACAAAAGGCACACCGCCCAAGAGTTGTTACAGGGCATCACGGCGCAGAACGATGTGTGGCTGGCACCGCTGACACCGCTGGCAAGTCGGATGCTTTGCGCTTGTCACAAGAGATGGTGGAGGAAGATACATCGCTTGATAGCCAGAGCACCCTCCGGTCTGTTTCTCAGCGCGTATCGGAGGAGGGGGATGAGGATGAGGAGGAAGAGGAGGAGAATGTCGGCGAGACAGTAGAGGGTACCAGTGCTCAGTCCTTAACTCTTAAACGTGTATGGGCTGAAGAGGAGGATTTGGAGGAGGAGGAGGAGGAAAAGGAAATGGAGAGTAAGGCCAGTGAGGAGAAGGAATTCTTACGTGTTGGGACTCTGGCGCACATGGCAGACTTCATGTTAGGCTGCCTATCCCATGACCCTCGCGTTAGAAGAATTTTTTCAAACACCGATTACTGGGTGTTCACTCTCCTGGACCCACGGTACAAGCAGAACCTTTCCACTCTCATCCCTTTCAGAGGAAAGGAGTATGAGAGTGAATAGATATCAACAGGCCCTGGTGCACAAGCTGAAACAAGCTGAAACAATTCTTCCCATCTGACGCCGCTAGCGGCACAGGGCATGGTTCTGTGGGCCAAGTAGCGGGGGAGAGGAGGCGAGCAGGCA
Organism: Rhinella marina; assembly: GCA_900303285.1. Lineage (NCBI taxonomy): Eukaryota > Metazoa > Chordata > Amphibia > Anura > Bufonidae > Rhinella > Rhinella marina. The sequence goes on from ONZH01016420.1 coordinate 42,475, forward strand.
GCTTGTCCAGCACTGGCAGGGGAACGCTCTCCAAGGCCTTTGCCAGTTTTATGTCACCCCAGCAAGACACTGTCACCTGTCCCCAGTCTAGGCAGAGTAGGTGGGAGCTGTACAGGAAGATGGTGAGGGAGTACCTAGCTGACCATACCATCACTCTGCTCCATACAACTACTGGGTTTCAAAGCTGGACACGTGGCCTGAACTGGCGCTATACGCCTTGGAGGTGCTGGCCTGCCCTGCCGCTAGTGTGCTGTCAGAGCGGGTATTCAGTGCAGCTGGTGGCGTCATCACCGATAAGCGTACACGCCTGTCAACTGACAGCGCTGACAGGCTGACGCTTATTAAAATGAACAAAGCCTGGATTTCACCGGAATTCAAATCTCCTCCAGGGGGAAAGCATGCTTATGTATCCGATTCCTCTTCTCTACTCCTCCTACTCCTCCTCCATATCGTCTTTGCCTAACGCTGACCCAAAAAACGCCATTTTTTAGAGGTCCAACTGGCACTCTTTTACCACAATCTTTCAGGAGGGCCCCCTACAGGCCCTCTCTCCAAACAATTTTTCCGGAGGTCCACCTACAGGCCCTCTGTCCAAACAATTTTTCCGGAGGTCCACCTACAGGCCCTCTCTCCAAACAATTTTTCCGGAGGTCCACCTACAGGCCCTCTCTCTAAACAATTTTTCCGGAGGTCCACCTACAGGCCCTCTCGCCAAACAATTTTTCCGGAGGTCCACCTACAGGGCCTCTCCAAAAATTTTTCCGGAGGTCCACCTACAGGCCCTCTCTCCAAACAATTTTTCCGGAGGTCCACCTACAGGCCCTCTCTCCAAACAATTTTTCTGGAGGTCCACCTACAGGCCCTCTCTCCAAACAATTTTTCCGGAGGTCCACCTACAGGCCCTCTCTCCAGTTCCAGTTTCCAGTTTTATTTGCACAAACTGCGTAAATTTTATTTTTGGGATAGGTGTGAAAAATAATATTACCTGCGTATCTATATTGCCCAACATTGGATACGGTAGCAAGTAGAAGACCAATCACATGCTGCCAACAAGGTTCCGCAAATTCCTGGTCCACCCGCAAATTCCTGGTCCACAATGTCAAGGAGGTCCAGGTTCTGTTGATGAGCAACAAGTCCTTCTGTGCTGAATCGCCGACAACGTCTCCATCTAAGAACCTAAAGACCATTGTGGAGAGAGCGGCACAGCTCGCCATCAAAGTGACGAACCCCTAAGCCAGACTGCGCAGAGAAGATAACTAATAAATATCTCTGGTTATTTTTGATAAATAAAAGTTAAATAAACACAAAAAAAATTGATCTGTTCCTGTGCCTGATCCACCCAAGTTGAATCTGTCCCATCATGAGAAAGTCCCCCCAAGGAGTCCCCACTGTAACTTGCTTCCCATACAACTACCTCACCCCCCGACACCTGTGTCTCGCCATTGTCCACCACCTCCTCAGACAACACTGGTAAATCCATACTGTCAACACACGGAAACAGCAAAAAGTCTTGCGAATTGGGGCAGAGAATCTTCTGGGCTAGCACATCAGGGAAGGGGTGACTATGGGGTTCCAGGGAGTACGTGACCAGATGCAATATCCATTTAAAAGTCATGCCACACTTGATCGAGCTCATAATTGACAATTGTACCGGTTGATGCTAAATTTTTAAGTTGGGGTCCTGTGTCGTCATTCTAACTACATCCGGCTGTTGTCACCACCACACACGCTAGCCCAGGGGGCACTCCTCTGGCTCTTCCAGCGAAACCTCCTTCCCCCCAGCCTGCCCCCCACCTACAGGCCCTCTCTCCAAACAATTTACTTCTTTGTCCTATCTTTCTCTCTCTCTCCAAACTATTTTTCCGGATAGCTGCCATATACGGTGTAAAAACGGAGTAGTATACATAGAAGACATAACACACTTGATCAATCTCATAATTTACGACTGTACCGGTTGATGCTAAATTTTTAAGTTGGGTTCCTGCGTCGTCATTCTAACTACACCCGGCTGTTGTCACCACCACACACGCTAGCCCAGGGGGCACTCCTCTGGCTCCTCCAGCGGAACCTCCTTCCCCCCAGCCTGCCCCCCACCTACAGGCCCTCTCTACAAACAATTTACCCGGATAGGGGACGTCTTAGATATTGTACAGATTTTTGTTTGGTTCTTCTTTTATTTCCCTCCTGACCTGTGATAGGCAGAGCATGGACACATCCCCTTAGCTGCAGTGGGAAAGACACTCCCCTGGCCAGAGCAAGCTCTTTTTCCGTTTTCCGTGGTCGAAAAATCCATGAAATATAAGGTCCCAAGATAGGGGACGTATACGGTATTAAACTGAGAAGAATCGATACCATACCGGTTGATACGACAGTTTTTCAAAATCCATTCCGGCTGTTGTCACCACCACACACGCTATCCCAGGGGGCACTCCTCTGGCTCTTCCAGCGAAACCTCCCCCCCCCCCACCTACAGGCCCTCTCTCTCCAAACAATTTTCCAGGGTAGGGGACGTATTAGATATTGTACTGATTTTTTTTAGATCTTTTTTAAATTGCCTCCTGCGATAGACAGGAATCAAACCCGGGTCAACTGCTTGGGAAGTAGCTATGCTCACCACTATACCACCAGCAGCCACAGCAACTGATAAGAACAGATACTAAACTTGATGTCAGCTGCAGTGCCAGCATGAGCAGTGGTGTCACCTGCAGGCGGTGATGGACCTTCGTTGCACCTAGTTGGGTGCTTCCCTAACATGTGATGGGTATTTGCATCGCCTTTCTTGGTCTGGGTGAGCACAATTGCCATGAGGGTAACCACCAGGCTGTTGCCTGAGAATTTGGGGTAATGGTGGGATTAAGCAGCCTCAGAGGCATCCATGCATGCTGCCCCTGCTGTTTCCTGTCCATTTCCGTGGTGTTTCCATCATTTTCTGAGGTTTCCAGGTTTTCACCCAGCCTTCCCTAGGCAGAGCCTTGGTCCCCTGCAAAAAATGCTCGAGTCCCTATTGACTTCAATGGGGTTCGTTACTCGAAACGAGCACCCGAGCATCGGGAAAAGTTCGACTCGAATAACGAGCACCCGAGCATTTTAGTGCTCGCTCATCTCTAGTGATTACTTTGTGCAATGAGATTAATTTAGTGCCCAATAATAATTCCCTTTACATTAAAAAATATTAATGCTAAATGTATAATTATTTCATATGGGTGCTCAAATTAAGATATGTCTTTTTTATTTTGTATCACTTTTTTTTTTAGATTTTTATAGCTAAATTAGTTCACTGCATGACTGCTATGTTTTAGTGACTTTTACCTTCAAGGACACACAGTCAAATATTGCTAGTCAGCTTTTGTTAGGTGAACAGAGGAAAATTAATTTCTTCCTGTGCCATTGCCCAAGGGAAAAACATACAGAGCATGCATTTTTTTTCTTTAAGAGTAAAGACAGAACTGAAAGTAGGTAAATGCTTCATTTTTCCATAAAATGTTTGTTGTCAGATATTGTCTGGAAGGGTAAGGAGGTGAAGATTTAATTTATCACCAGCAAAGCAGTAAATTTTCACCAGAAGCATTAATGTCTTTAATAATTCATGTCTCTTTATTTCTTTTATGTACTGTATCCTGGGGAACATATAGAAAATATTAAATAACTGAAAGAACGATCCCAAAAGATGAACTTGGGGATAGTGGCTGCAGGTAAGGATCGTTCACTTGGATATAGTACATATATAGTTGGCTTATATAACATAACTGCAAGAAACAATCACATGTGCATGGCCCTATAAAAATAAATGGGTCTGTATGCTAGCAAACAGATAAAAAATACAGTTGTGTTCCTGAGGCCTAATAGAAAGTACATTACTAAGTTAGAGCACACCTAATGCCTAGTTATTTAAAGGGGTTGGCCACTTTCTGACTACAGTACTTGAAACGAATGTGTATATAAGATGATTATATGGCACTTAGTAATATAGCCTTTGTTGATATTCTGAGCCATTTGCTTAATTTCCTAAGCCATACCCCCTTTGCAAATCTTCTGTGCTGTCCGCAGGTCCAGTCCATAAGATCACCACTAATGGAGGGTCATGTGACCAGGCAAATCACCTCAATTTAATGTCTGATCTATTGAAACAAATGCACCTGCACTAAACTCCCAACTGTGCAAGTGCAGCTGACAGAGACAGTGTATTAGAATGGAGAAAATATCACATTGAGGTGAATTGCCTGGTCACATGACCCTCCATCAGCAGCCATTTTATGGACAGGACCTCTGTGTGGACAGCACAAAAGACATTGTGAACAAGGGAAGAATACCTCATGAAATATAGAAAATAGTGCAGAATTTTAACCCTTTCACGACCGGAGCTTTTTTCGGTTCTGCATTTTCGTTTTGTGCTCCCTGCCTTCAAACAGCCATAACTCTTTTATTTTTCTGTTCACATAGCTGTATGAGGGCTTGTTGTTTTCGGGACAAGTTGTACTTTCCAACGCCACCATTTAATATTGCATACAGTGTAGTGGGAAGCGGGAAAAAAATTCCAAACCGGGTGAAATTGCAAAGAAAACGCTATTCCGCTACAGTTCTACGGGTTTCTTATTTACAGCATTCGATGTGCATTAAAACTGATCCGTTACTTTCATTCTACTGGTCAGTACGAATCCGGCAATACCTAATATGTATAGTTTTTCCTGCGTTTAGATGGTGATAAAATAATTAGAAAGTTGCCCTTTTTTTTTTTTTTTTTTCCTTGTCATATATTGACCCCTATAACTTTTTGGTATTTATGTGTACAGAGCTGTATGGGGGCTCATTTTTTGCGGGGCGGTCTGAAGTTTTTATTGATACCATTCTGGGGTGTGTATGACTTTTTGATCACTTTTTATTTAATTTTTTTTAGAAAAAAAAGGGACAAAAAACTGCGAATCGCCATTTGGACGCTTTTTTTCCGCCACACAATTCGCCGTATTGAAATTTTTTTTTTATATTTTAAAAGTACGGGCGTTTTCGGTCACGGTGATACCCATGATGTCTATATTTATTGTTATTTAGGTATTTATTTTTTACTTATACGGAAAGGGGGGTGATTTGAACTTTTATATCTTTTTTATTTTTTATATATTTTTTAACATTTTTTTTTAATTTTTCTGTGATTATTTTAAAGCTCAAATATCATCTGATCTATTGTGTTTTGTTTTTTTTCTTTATGAGCAATCATGGATTTACTAGATGCAGTTAAAACCATGAATTGCTCATTTCTTATCCTGGCCTGCCATCTAGTGGCCAGAATAAGAATTGCAGTTTGAAAACTGTAATCCTCACCAGCGAGGATTACAGTTTTCATATGGTGTACAGACACCCCGATTGGCCAATCGGGGCGTCTGTACACCACCCGGAAGCGTGGGCTTCCGGGTTCAGACGCATCCTGATGCCGTGATCACGTGTGATCACGGCATCAGAAGGCCCTGGAAGTCTCCGCAGACGGAGGTAAGATGCGGCAAGTCTCTGCTGTTAGAAACAGCAGAGACTTGCCGGCCATGACGCCCGCCGCACCCGCGAGCGGGCGTCATGTCCCCGCACCGCCCGCGCGCCGTACATGTACGGCGGCGGTCGGGAAGGGGTTAACAAAGGATATATTAGTAAGTGCCATATAATCATCTCACAAACTCACTGGTCAACAGTAAGCAGAAAGTTGCCAGCCCCTTTAAACACTGTTTAAAGGGGTTGTCCGAGTTATGACAAAAAATATATAGCACTGTAAATCTGATAGGCAGCAATATATAACTAAGTTAAGCAAGTTTTAGGCAAAAACAATTCCATATTTCCTAATTTCCCTGGTTCTCTTCTGGTCTTTGTTTACATGCAATAACAACAATCTCAGCCCCTCCCCCTTCTCCCCCCTCTCTGCAAAGGGAATGAATACAAGTGCTGAGTGACATGTCTGCCTGCTGGAATACTCAGCAGCATGTTGTATGTGCAGGACTACAAGTCCCAGCTGTACAATGACACTGCTGATACACACAGGAATTTCTCCCTACCTGTTCTTGTACAATACAATTCCTCTTTAGCTCCTTGCCCAGCATTTGTCTCCTCTCACAGCTGCAGCTACTGTTTGTTATAAAGCCTTGAGCCCTCAGTGTGTTCTGGCTGAAGGGGTTAATGTTTTATCTGAAGGAAACCAGGAAGAAAGCAGATAGCAGGAGCCTGGCAAAGAAAGGGTGCGTGGCCAGTGACGTCTCGTGTACAGACTGTTATCTGAACTCTGAGGCTTGTGAACGAAACATCACAGAGCAGAGAGATAAGGTGACATCACAGGTCATGTGACCCTCAGTCAACTCTGAGAAACCAGCAGCTTTAGAAACACAAAGTATATGGGAAAGTTGTTATACCTGACAAGTTAGAAACATATAAAGAACAAAAAAATAACTTGGACAACCCCTTTAAGGGCTTGTGGGCATGATGCATGGAAGTAGCTACAACTTGACAACTATTCAGGACTCATTTACTTAGATAAAATTGTTTCCATACAAGCACCTGATGACTGTATGGTTATAGATGTCATCACCCTACCTGCCATGCTAAATATACTCTATAAAACAGCCCTTACAATGGGACAGGCTGAATACCTGGAAACTTCAGACTTCAGTCTAACCTTTCAGACTACTGCTGCAGAATGCCATGATATCCTGACCTATGTTACGTGGCTAAGGCCACCTGGCTCCGTGTGTGAACTGAAGGAATTTTTTCTACAAATCAATAATGGAGACCTGGCTGAAGATAGAGGTGAAACTGCTACTGGAGGTCCCTTTCTGTTTTCCAGCAGTGACAGAGGAGGTATCAAACAGTATCTCCATTTTTAACCTATTCATATGCCTTAGATGTTTTTCTTATTTGCCTTTGACTATCCTCCTCCATCTGCTTTGCCCTAGTTATAGAGAATGGGGAACACACAGCCATTTGATGACATATCTCTGAAGTATCACTATTTTGTTAGTCAAGAAAATAAAATAACCAGTGGCTACTGGTGACCAATTAAATCTGCACCATTGAGTTTTTAAAACGTTATACTGTATGTAGAGATGAGTGAGCACTAAAATTCTCGGGTGCTCGTTATTCGAGACGAACTTTTCCCGATGCTCGAGTGCTCGTTTCGAATAACGAACCCCATTGAAGTCAATGGGAGACTCGAGCATTTTTTGCAGGGGACCAAGGCTCTGCCTAGGGAAGGCTGGGTGAAAACCTGGAAACCTCAGAAAATGATGGAAACACCACGGAAATGGACAGGAAACAGCAGGGGCAGCATGCATGGATGCCTCTGAGGCTGCCTAAAACCACCATTACCCCAAATTCTCAGGCAACAGCCTGGTGGTTACCCTCATGGCAATTGTGCTCACCGAGACCAAGAAAGGTGAGGCACATGCCGATCACATGTTAGGGAAGCACACAACTAGGTGCAAAGAAAAATTGTTTAGAGAGAGGGCCTGTAGGTGGACCTCCGGAAAAATTGTTTAGAGAGAGGGCCTGTAGGTGGACCTCCGGAAAAATTGTTTAGAGAGAGGGCCTGTAGGTGGACCTCTGGAAAAATTGTTTAGAGAGAGGGCCTGTAGGTGGACCTCCGGAAAAATTGTTTGGAGAGAGGGCCTGTAGGGGGCCCTCTGGAAAAATTGTTTAGAGAGAGGGCCTGTAGGTGGACCTCCGGAAAAATTGTGGTAAAAGAGTGCCAGTTGGACCTCTAAAAAATGGCGTTTTTTGGGTCCGCGTTAGGCAAAGACGACAAGGAGGAGGAGGAGTAGGAGGAGTAGAGAAGAGGAATCGGATACATAAGTAATGTTAATCTTTAGCTGCTTTCCCCTGGAGGAGATTTGAATTCCGGTGAAATCCAGGCTTTGTTCATTTTAATAAGCGTCAGCATGTCAGCGCTGTCAGTTGACAGGCGTGTACGCTTATCGATGATGACGCCACCAGCTGCACTGAATACCCGCTCTGACAACACGCTAGCGGCAGGGCAGTCCAGCACCTCCAAGGCGTACAGCGCCAGTTCAGGCCACGTGTCCAGCTTTGAAACCCAGTAGTTGTATGGAGCAGAGTGATCGCTACGGACGTTGGTATGGTCAGCTAGGTACTCCCTCACCATCTTTCTGTACAGCTCCCCCTTACTCTGCCTAGACTGGGGACAGGTGACAGTGTCTTGCTGGGGTGACATAAAACTGGCAAAGGCCTTGGAGAGCGTTCCCCTGCCAGTGCTGGACAAGCTGCCTGCTCGCCTCCTCCCCCCCGCTACTTGGCCCACAGAACAACGCCCTCTGCCGCTAGCGGCGTCAGATGGGAAGGATTGTTTCAGCTTGTGCACCAGGGCCTGTTGATATTGATTCACTCTCATACTCCTTTCCTCTACAGGGATGAGAGTGGAAAGGTTCTGCTTGTACCGTGGGTCCAGGAGAATGAACACCCAGTAATCGGTGATTGAAAAAATGCTTCTAACGCGAGGGTCACGGGATAGGCAGCCTAACATGAAGTCTGCCATGTGCGCCAGAGTCCCAACATGCAAGAATTCCCTCTCCTCACTGGCCTGACTCTCCATTTCCTCCTCCTCCAAGTCCTCCTCTTCAGCCCATACACGCTCAAGAGTTAAGAAGTACTGAGCACTGGTACCCTCTTCTGTCTCGCCGACATTCTCCTCCTCTTCCTCCTCATCCTCATCCCCCTCCTCTGATAAGCGCTGAGAAACAGACCGGAGGGTGCTCTGGCTATCAAGCGACGTATCTTCCTCCACCGGCATCGCCGCTGACCATCTGTGTTGACTCCTCAAAGTTGCTCAACACCTGGCAGATATCAGACATCCACGTCCACTCCTCATTGTAGACTTGAGGAATCTGACTGACCTGACTACCAGTTCTGGTGGAAGTTGACATCTGGCAGTCTATAATGGCTCTGCGCTGCTGGTAAACTGTGGATAGCATGTTTAATGTCATATTCCATCTTGTGGGCACGTCGCACAACAGTCGGTGAGCGGGCAGTTGTAGGCAGCGCTGCGCTGCCCTGAGAGTGGAAGCATCTGAGGTCCACTTGCGGAAATGTGCACAGATGCGGCGCACCTTGGTGAGCAAATCAGACAGATTGGGGAATGTCTTGAGGAACCGCTGAACTATTAGATTGAACACATGGGCCAGGCATGGCACATGTGTCAGTCTACCGAGTTGCAGAGCCGCCACCAGGTTACGCCCGTTGTCACACACAGCCATGCCTGGCTTGAGGTTTAGCGGTGCCAGCCACAGATCGGTCTGCGCCGTGATGCCCTGTAACAGCTCTTGGGCGGTGTGCCTTTTGTCACCTAAACTCAGCAGTTTGAGCACCGCCTGCTGGTGCTTACCCACGGCTCTGCTTCTGCGCCTAGAGCTACCGACTGAAGGCGCCGTGCCCACGGATGGTAATTTGGAGGAGGAGGTGGAGGAGGGGTCGGAGGAGGCATAATACGTCTGAGAGACCATGACCGAGGTAGGCCCCGCAATCCTCGGTGTGGGCAGTACATGAGCGGCCCCAGGGTCAGACTCTGTCCCAGCCTCCACCAAGTTAACCCAATGTGCCGTCAGTGATATATAGTGTCCCTGCCCGGCAGCACTTGTCCACGTGTCCGTGGTTAGGTGGACCTTCTCAGAAACAGCATTGGTCAGGGCACGGATGATGTTCTGTGACACGTGCTGGTGTAGGGATGGGACGGGACATCGGGAAAAATAGTGGCGGCTGGGGACCGAATACCGAGGGGCAGCCACCGCCATGAGATTGCGAAAGGCCTCGGTCTCTACCAGACTATAAAGCAGCATCTCCAGGCTCAGCAATTTGGAGATGTGGACGTTGAGGGCTTGGGCATGTGGGTGGGTGGAACTGTATTTCCTCTTGCGCTCCAGCGTCTGCTGTAAAGACAACTGAACACTGCGCTGGGACACATTGGTGGATGCTGTGGAGGATCGTGGAGGCGAAGGTGTGGTTTTCCGGCGGGAGGCGCTCGTGCCGGGGTCCTGGGCAGGGGGTTGACTAGCAGAGGCAGCGAGTGACACAGGGGAAGGAGCAGTGATGGGACCCACAGGAGGTGAATGGCCTTGGTTCCATTGAGTGGGGTGTTTAGCACTCATATGCCTGCGCATGCTGGTGGTGGTTAGGCTAGTAGTGGTGGCACCCCTGCTGATCCTGGTGTGGCACAGGTTGCACACCACAGTCCGTCGGTCATCCTCAATTTTTTTAAAGAACCTCCAGACTTGCGAACATCTAGGCCTCGCCACGGGAGCTTCACTACGTGAAACAGTTGCTGCTGATGCACCAGCTCTGGCCCTGCTTCTCCCTCTGGCCACACCACTGCCTCTTACAACCTGTTCTGGTGCAGCACTCACCTCCGCCTCAGAAGCACTGTCTTCACTCGGCTTATCAACCCAGCTTGGGTCAGTAACCTCGTCATCCTCCGATTCCTCAGTCTGCTCCCCCCTCGACTTCCTGCCCTGACAACTACTTCACCACTGTCTGACAACCGTGTCTCCTCATCATCCGACACCTCTTTACACACTTCTTTCACTAAGTCAACAATGTCATCATCACCACCCACAGACTGCGACAGTTGGAAAACTTGGGCATCGGGAAAGAGGTCAGCAGCAACCTGAGAAGTGGTTTGTGACTCTGGGAAGGGTCCAGAATACAGTTCCTCAGAGTATGCTGGATCGCATTCCAAATTTTCCTGGGAGGGGGCAGACTGGGGGGAAGGAGGTTGAGGTGGAGGAGCCAGAGGAGTGCTCCCTTGGGTAACGTGGGTGGACTGCGTGGAAGACTGATTGGTGGACAAATTACTTAAAGCATTGTCCGCAATCCACGACATCAGCTGTTCGCACTGTTGTGGTTTCAACAGTCCTCTACCACGTGTCCCTGTAAGTTGAGACATGAAGCTAGGGAGTGTAGCTCTGCGGCATTCCCCTGCTCCCTCATCAGCAGGTACTGTCTCACCCTGCCCAGGACCACGGCCTCTGCCCCCTGCAGTAATTGAATGCCCACGCCCTCGTCCTCAACCCTTAGCCCAACATTTTCTGTATATAAGTGTATTATATGTACAAAAAAATGGGCCTGCTGTACTAAAACCCACAAACTTGTTCAATCTGAACAAGAAAATATATAGGTGGATAAGTTAGAGCTAAATTACGTATGTTATTACGTACCGTGCAGTATGGAGCAATTACACTGAAACTATTAGATTAGGCAGACTTGTTCTGCTTAATTGCCACCCAGATAAATGTCGCACAGAGATTTTTGTAATGTAGTTGTCTCAGTGAGAGCAAAAGACCTTTTTTAATTACGTGACGTACAGAATGTGTCACCTGGACAGAAAATACGGATTGTGCTTTGTGGTGACTGGAGAGCTGAACTGACACATAGAATGGTTCCACCCAGCTGTATGAAATGGAATTGTATCACTGAGATAAAACAACAAAAAAACTATTTTTTTTTTAATTTATTTTTTATATATTTGTTTTTTTTTTTAACGTGACATGCAGGACATATCAGAGAGCAAACTCAGCCGCTGCTGACTGTGGCTATTTTGACTGCAACCCAGAAAAATCTCGCACTCAGATTTTTCTAATGTAACTGTATCAGTGAGAGCAAAATACCTTTTTTAATTACGTGACATACAGTATAGGTCACCTGGACAGAAAATACGGATTGTGGTTTGTGGTGACTGGACAGCTGAACTGTGACACACAGAATGGTTCCACACAGCTGTATGAAATGGATTTGTATCACTGAGAAAAAACAACAAAAAAACAATTTTTTTTTTTTATATATATATATTTTTTTTTTTTAACGTGACATGCAGAAAATATCAGAGAGCAAACTCAGCCCCTGCTGACTCTGGCTATTTTGACTGCAATACAGACAAGTGTCACACAATGATTTTTCTAATGTAGCTGTATCAGTGAGAGCAAAAGACCGTATTTGATTACGTGACGTACAGTATGGGTCACCTGGACAGAAAATACAGATTGTAGTTTGTGGTGAGTGGACAGCTGAACTGTGACACACAGAATGGTTCCACACAGCTGTATGAAATGGATTTGTATCACTGAGATAAAACAATAAAAAAAAAAAAGCGTTATATATGGCAATAGCTGCACTACTAGTGCCAGCCAGCCCAGCCAGGAGACAAAAAAAATGTCTTCTAGCCCTTAGAAGGGCTGTTGGGTTCTTTTGAGATCACTCCTGCCTAACAGAGAACTAAATCCAGGCCCTAACACTCTCCCTGAAACGCAGCAGAACTGTCCCTAACGACATCCAGACAGCATCTGAGCGGGGCACCACGGGCAGTCACTAGTATATTCCAGGGTCACCTGATCAGGCCAGCCAACCCCTGCTATCGACATGTAAGGGCCCCACGTGATGCTGGGTGTACCGCAGAGTCTCCTGGCTTGTGATTGGCTGAGTTTATAGGCGCCAAAAATTCAAAATGCGGGAGATGCCATTTCCTCGAGCATGGCAAGATACTCGTCCGAGCAGCGAGCACTTACGAGTACCGTAATACTCGAACGAGCACCAAGCTCGGACGAGCATGCTCGCTGATCTCTAACTGTATGCCATCTGAACTTTTTCAAGTTGGGCTAGTTCCACACTAGCATTTGAGTGCTCTGCAGATGTATTTGTCCAGCCGATTCTCTGCATATCTTCTGGGTTGTAGCCGGATCTCTGCCAATCCCCATTAAGTTAATGGCGCTGGCGGGCATTTAGGCAATGCCAGATCCAGAGTGCTAACAGCCTGCCAAAGCTCTCAAACACTAGAGTGAAACTAGCCTTTGCTGCTGGGAGAAACACAATGGAGACACAGCACAAGGTATAATTTTGATAGAATTCTATACATTTAATATTGGCTTGTTAAATTTTCCATTAGATTTAAAGGGATTTCTACCTTTTAGACATCCAGATGAGTCATCAATGTCAGATTGTTAGGAGTCCATCATCTAACACCCCAATGACACTCAAATAGGAGCTAAACTGCAGTATGTTGACAGGGCCACCACATGGTGTCTGACCCCCTCTGATCTAATATAGGATAGGTGAACCTAAAAGGTGGAAACCCCTTTATGCAAACCACAGACCTGTGTGTATGGTGCCTTCTCAGCAGAGGTCCTAGGACTTTGTGAGCTTCAAAGTGATACCTCTGCACAGCATCATATTATTCAGGCAGAAGGACCATAATGCAGCATCTGACATGCCAATGTCCATCTGTTCGATGAAGCGGAAAATGTGACTCATTGGATAAGGCAACCCTTTGCCACTCAGCAGAGGTCCAATTCTGACAATGCTGTGAAAATTGAAGCATTTTTTGCCGACGCAACTTGGTTAACAGAAGTGCAGTGACCATCTGTCTGCTTCGGAGCCCTATATGCAGTAGGATTTGTTGAACTATTGTTTCAGATAAACATCTGGTAGCCCCCTGTTTTATTTTGTACCGTGACTTCCTTCATAAGCTACGCGCTGCCGACGTTGAAAGTAGGAAGGGGTCATAATGTGACTCAACTGTGTATTTATAATGAATGGTAGTGGATCATTAGCTTATTCAGTTCCTGAGTTCCTGTACAAGATATATGTATAAGAACATTTTTTAATAAATAAGTCATGCAGAGGATGTGTTACACTTACAATGAAATACTAAAACAATTTTACAGCATGAACCACAACAGTAGGAAATTACTAATATAATGTTTAAGTTAATTGACATTTTAGTACTAGAATGTGTTTCCAACCACTCTATCTAATGAACAAAAACTCTTTGTGGTTTAACATAATAAAGTGAAAACATGAATTATACTCTGAACTTTAAACCTTAAAAAACTTACATATGTATTAAATCTATGCTATCTGTATTAAAAATCTTCTTCTATTTTTTAAAAATAAAACATAATCCAACTATGTTACACAACCTTTATCATTTAAAGGAACACTAAACCTAGAAATAAAAGATGGAAGTGAAAAAAACAAAACCTTGCCACCCAGTGTGCTGGTCTACAGGAATTCCTGTTCATGTTCTTGAAACAAATAATTAGTAGACATCTTTCAGCGAACACAAGTATTGATTTCCAGCATGCAGCTCTATGAGGTATTGGTATAGCTAAGGCTACTTACAAGTCTACATTTTTGCTGGATCCGTCATGGATCAGCAAAAATGCTTCTGTCATCATAATACAATCGTCTGCATCCGTTCTGAACTGATCTGGTTGTATTATCTCTAAAATAGCCACACCGGATCTGTCTCTAAAACCATTGTCAAGTCAATGGGGGATGGATCCGTTTTCTTTTATGTCAGAGAAAACGGATCCGTGACCATTGACTTATATTGTGAATGGGAACAAAGCTGAAGCGTTTTTCTCCACTGTTGAGATCCTTTGACGGATCTCAATAGTGGAAAGGAAAATCGCAGATGTGAAAGAAGCCTTAGTGGTATAGTGGTCTACCCTGTATGTAGACATCATTGGTTCAAGTCCCAGAAGAGACATATGTTTTCTTTCTATTATTATTTTTTCTCTTTTTCCTTTAAAACCATAATAAAAGTCTATGATATAATAAATAATATATAATCATATAATAATAATAATAATAATAATAATAATTAGTGTTGATCGAGCACTGCGTTGCTCGGGTGCTCTGGCCGAACACTAGGTGGTGCTCGAGTGCTCGGCCGAGCACCGGATTATATTGGAAGTCAATGGGAGAACCCGAGCACTAAACCAGGCACCCCCTGCTCTGAAGAGGGGAGGGTGTCTGGTTCATAAAAAAATGTTGAAAAAATGGTGGAAACACCACTGAAATGGTTTGGGAACAGCATGGGGAGGATGTCTGGACGCATCTTGGACTCCAAAGTCAGTGCTATTAACGATGTTGTCAGAGTATTACGCCACTTTTACGGAATGACAAGAATACCCCCAAAAACCAAATATAACATCGATTTTAGATCCTCATAGCAGCAAAGCACCCTAATAGGTGGGCAAAACGTCTGGATCCACAATCGGTGTCTGCGGGTCACACCACTGCGTCCTCTTCCCTGTGTTACGTGCTAGCAAATACGCAGGCCCAGATGCCTCCCGTCCTGCACCTGGACCCTCGCAAGCACCATCAGCGAGCACATCCACTTCTGTGTCCCAGCGCAGCGTACAGATGTTCATACCCCAGGCCTTTGAACGAAAGCGTAAATACCCAGCCACCCACCTACAGACCAAAGCACTAAATGCACACCTTTGCAAATTGCTGGCGCTGGAAATGTTGTTGTTTAGGCTTGTGGACACTGAGGCTTTTCGCAGTCTGATGGCGACTGTCCCTCGTTACTCAGTACCTAGCCACCACTATTTTTGCCGGTGTGCCGTCACCGCCTTACACCAGCATGTGTCCCATAACATAACCCATGCCCTGACCAACGCAGTTACTTGGAAGGTCCACTTAACGACTGACACATGGACAAGTACTTTTGGCCAGGGACGCTACGTTTCCCTGACGGCACACTGGGTGAACGTTGTGGAGGCTGGGAGCGAGTCGTACCCTGGGATGGCACAGGTGCTACCGACACAAAGGATTGTGGGCCCTTCTTCCATCAGGATTTCCGCCACCACCTACATTAGTGGTTGCAACCCCTCCTTCTCCTCCTCCACTTCTACCTAGGAATTCTCATCTTGCAGCACCAGTCAGCCATCAGTCAATAGCTGGAAGCAGCGTAGCACAGCAGTGGGGAAGCGGCAACAGGCTGTGCTGAAACTTATTTGCTTAGGTGACAAACAACACACCGCCGCAGAGCTGTGGCAGGGTATAAGGGACCAGGCTGAGCTGTGGCTCTCTCCACTCAACCTAAAACCAGGCGTGGTTGTGTCTGATAACGGCCGCAACTTGGTGGTGGCTTTGGAGCTCGGCAAGCTCACACACATACTGCCACACTCAGGTGTGGGGGGAAAACCGCACAGAGCGTAGGAGGGAAAGAAGATTAGGCATGGAAACTAAGGAAGGAAGATGGACACCTCCTAAAGGAAACCATAACTCTAATCCTGACTGACTACCAGTATGAACAGGCCTTAAATGTAGGCGAGTTCATACACAGGAACCTAAACCCAACTGACCATATAGGACCCTGGAACTAATGACAGGAATGAGTCTACCTGTTCCTCCAACAGGAAGGACGAACAAGAGTCTCCCTCAGGGCAAACAACTGCTGCAACTTAGTGGTTCAGCGGTTTCTCAAAACCTACCCCAATTTGCCTGAGTTGCTGGTGAAGGTGCGCCGCCCGTGTGCCCATTTCCGAAAGTCACCTACAGCTTCCGCTGGTCTGGCAACGCTGCAGCAGCGCTTACACTTGCCAGCTCACCGACTGCTGTGCGACCTGAGCACGCGCTGAAACTCCACCTTCCACATGTTGGGCAGGCTTTGTGAGCAGCAGAGACCAGTAGTGGAATACCAGCTGCAACACGGTTGGCACCTTTCCAGTTGCTCACAATAAAGGTGAGCAGCTCTGCATGTGGAAAAGGTTCTGATAAGCGGCCTAGTGTCACAAGAGGGGAAAAGTTTTTGAAAATCATAAAGGAGTACCTAGCTGACCGTGTCAACGTCCTCAGCGATCCCTCTGCGCCTTATAATTATTGGGTGTCTAAGCTGGACACGTGGCACAAACTGGCGCTCTACGCTTTGGAGGTGCTGGCCTGCCCTGCCGCCAGCATTTTGTCAGAGCGATTATTTAGTGTCCTGGGGGCATAATAACTGCTAAGCGCATCCGCCTGTCAACTGAAAATGCTGACAGGTTGACGCTAATCAAAATGAACAAGGCCTGGATTGCCCCTGACTTCACTACCCCAACAGAGGAAAGCGGCTGAACATAAAGGAACTTTAAATGTGGCTTTTAGGGTATTGAATACACTGTATTCCCATGCACCCCTTCCTTTTCTCGTCCTCTTCCACCTCTTCCTCCATTATATCAAAATGCTTATTAGGCTGCCCTTGCCTTTACATATTTAAGAGGTTCACTAGCAGGCCCTCACCCCTAATTTTTTAACCTAAAAAATTAACCTCACTCTGGTCCTCCTCCTGACATGTTGACCTATCAAGAACCTGTCTTGCGCCGCCCTGCAAACTGGGACATGAAGCTAGGAGTTTTGGAGTTCTGCCAGCAGACACTGTTTCACCGCACCTAGAGCCATGGCCTCTGCGTGCACCATCAGCATGCCCACTCCCCTGTCCCTTACTGCGCCTTGCGCATATGAAATGGTATATATGCAAGTTTGTCAAAAGTACAGTTGCGCAGATTTTTTTTGTGTATGAGCAGAAAAATGTCACAGAATGTCATTTCATTTAGAAATATTTTCTGCCGTTATTCATATAATGTATAACGTTTGGGCAAGGAGGGACAGATAGTGTAGGGATAGGATTTGGCTAGGCAGGGCTAGTTGTTCTGTTAAAAAGACACAAAAGTCTATTGTTATATCTGTCTGCAATTTATTTTTTTCTTTTGGGGCAAAAAGAATGCAAGTTTGCCTGACGCTAACACCACCTGAAAAGCCTGTACATTATAACGTTTCTGTAGTCTATATACCTGACATCCGTTGCTATATTTTTTGCCGCTAATCAAGCCGACAGTACCTCATCTGTGTCTGCTGTATAGCGTTTGCGCAAGGAGGCATAGATAGTGTAGGGATAGGATTTGGCTAGGCAGGGCTAGTTGTTGTGTTGAAAAGACCCAAAAGTCCTTTTAAGGACTATTGTTATATCTGGCTGCAATATTTTTATTCTTGATGGTCAAAATTTGCGCAAGTTTGCCTAATCTTAACACCAGCTGCGCAGCGTGTGCAGTACAATGTTTGTTTCTCATATATACCTGACATTTGTTGCGTTTTTTTTCTGCCTCTAATTACAGCGACATTACATGTGCAGTACAATGTTTGTTTCTCCTATATACCTGACATTTGTTGTGTTTTTTTCTGCCGTTAATCACGGTGACATTATATGTGCAGTACAATGTTTGTTTTCCCTATATACCTGACATTTGTTGCGTTTTTTTCTGCCGCTAATCACGGCGACATTAGTAATGTCGGCTTGAATAGCGGCAGAAAAAAATACAACGGATTTCAGGTATTTGGGATACACAAATGTTAGACAGCAGACGCTGCAAAGGTGGTGTTAAGGTCAGGCAACCTTCCGCAATTTTTAACCCACCACAAAAATAATATATTGCAGCCAGATATAATATCCCTTAAAAGGGCTTTTCAACAGAACAACTAGCCCTGCCTAGCCAATTTCTATCCCTACACTATCTGTCCCTCCTTGCGCAAACTTTATACAGCAGACGCAGCGCAGGTTATGTCGCCTTGATTAACGGCAGAAAAAATGACACTGTATGTCAGCTATATAGGATACAGCAACGTTCTAATGCACTAGCTGCACAGGTGGTGTTAAGGTCAGGCAAACTTGCGTTCTTTTTGCCCCAAGAGAAAAAAATAAATTGCAGACAGATATAACAATAGACTTTTGTGTCTTTTTAACAGAACAACTAGCCCTGCCTAGCCAAATCCTATCCGTACACTATCTGTGCCTCCTTGTGCAAACGTTATACAGCAGACGCTTGATTAGCGGCAGAAAAAATAGCAAAGGATGTAAGGTATATAGGATACAGAAAGTATTAGAATGCACCAGCTGCACAGCTGGCGTTAAGGTCAGGCCACCTTGCGTAATTTTTAATCCCCCCAAAAAAAAATATTGTAGCCAAATATCACAATAGCCCTTATAAGTGCTTTTGGGTCTTTTCAACTGAAAATCTAGCCCTGCCTAGCCAATTTCTCTCCCTACACTATCTGTCCCTCCTTGCAGCAGCTCTCCCTGAATCGGTCTGAGCCGGTCACATGTCACCGGGTGCTATATAGCACCCAATGGCTATGGCATTACAGTGAATGCCAGTACCTCCCCGCACGCTAATTGGCTAATGGCCAACTGCGTGGTCCCGAGCAATGCAATGCTCGACTGAATAGCATATTCGGCCGAGCATGCTCGCTCATCACTAATAATAATAATTATTATTATTATTAATTCAAAGGCCTTACTATATTGAGAATAGTGTTGTTGTTTTTTTTTTTTTTTTGCTAAAATCTATTATCAAATTCTCTCCTAAGATTCAAACCAGGGATCTCTACAGGCAAAGCCAATAGTTTAACCTCTAAGCTATAGCATAACAACATAAAGCTGCATGTTTTTTCTATACTTAAAAGCTATCACTCATTACTGGTGTCTTTATAATCATACATTGTGCCTGTGAATAAAGTAGTAATATGTATATTACCTTTGTGAGCAGATCTCAGTGTGGTGAAGCTATAGTACACAGTGTGTGTAATACACATTGTGGTGATGTGTACAGTATAAGTGCTGGAAGGCGTATATATCCCACCCAGATACCTCAGCTGGGTGAGATAACTGAAATCCAGAAAGCTGCAGTGGTCTCAGCGAAGTGTAATTTGCTGAGACAGTTTTGTCTAGATGTTGTTCTGGGCTGGATTTCATTTGGACTGGTGGATAGGTTTTGGAAGTACAGTAGGAGTCTTCCAGTCCATACTCTTCCACTACAGGTATTGCGGTTAGCTGAGGAGACTACAGGTGAGGCCTGCTATTGTAATCATGGAGGGATAAAACGTCCTTCGGTGTATGAGAGTTGGAGAGAGAGGGCCCCAGGGAAAAGCCCTGGAGAGGGCCTGTGTGGTCCCAGCCAGGGAGGGCTGGGGGGCCACAAGGCTGAGGAAGCCTGAGAGGTTGGAGCCTGCAGAGGCTTTGTGTGGTCTTAGCCAGGAGGGCTGAGGGGCCACAAGGCTTTGGATAGAGGGTCGCATGGTCAGAGTATTTTGCCAGCGTTTATGCCTGTTTATGCCTGTTTACTCTTGTTTCAGTCTTGGCCCTGGCATGGCACCCAACATACACCTGTCTCATTGAAATCACGAACATGGTGAAAAATAGGCTGTATGACTAAATATTGTTGCACAGTTGATAAAATAGGGACATCATTATAATGCCATGCAATCCTGTGAAATGAGCAGTGTTCTCTGAATTGGACAAGCTCTTCTGAGAGAAGCCACAGACAGAGGAGAGAAACAAGTTACAGAGATACAGCTCACACCAACAAGTTTCCACAGCCAGTATACATGGAACATGGCAACAAGCCCACACGGCATAGAATGGTGAACAGACATTGTAACAGCCAACCAATGGCTGGCTAGCTTGGGGTCCTTAAGGCATCTATCCCTATGTGAAAGTGCTTCAGCAATAGGTTCCTAGTACTCTAGTGTTCTGTTAGGTGCATTGATATACATTTGTTTACTCATGCAATGACTTATGCCTTTTTTCCAGATATGACCCTTTGCTATCTGACCTCTGTCTTGACCCTGAGCTTTCCATCCTGACTTGGACTGCTTCTCGGATTGCACATACTCTGCCTGCTGTAATCTTGGCCTTTCCCTGACTACAGTTTTGCCTGCCCTCCTAGTGCTGGCTGGTAGCTGCATGGTGGTTCCCTTGCAGCAAAGTTCAGTTCCCTGTTTAGAGGTTAAAAGGTGGAAAACAGGGGACTTCCAGAATAATGCCTCTAGGGGTAGCCCTACATCAAATCTGTTCTGTTGACACAGTGGTCCCACACCCACTGCATAAAACACCAGAAATGAAAGACTTATCAGCTAGACATCCCTTTTACCTTCACTTTTTCATCCCCGATGTCCTTACAGTATCACGCTTCTGCACTGCTATGATATTCTAATTACCATATTAAAACATTTAATGCTCATATAATGCTCATTGTTTTCATATGTTTCATAATTAAATGTTTTCTCTACCAGGTACCCTTCCCTCAGAGCCACTTATAGGCATTGTCTATACGTAAATCAAGGTGTCTTTCCACATTTACAGATGGCACACATGATGTAAAAGTGTAAAAGCCCTTGTGAGAACGGTTGACAATACAATACAGACACAATTTAAGGAATAGTATTTGATTTGTTCTTTGACATTTTTCTTCATCGTGTTTCATCAAAATTTCACATATAGAGAGCATTCCAAACAAAATGTCCCATAGTCTGTAATGACTTTATTAAAACTAGTCTCAACCACTTTGTGTCCTGACTCTAGGCTTTGCCCTTTCAATAACCCTGCTTCTACTTTCTAATTTAAGCAATTATGTTTGATTCAATGATAATCAGTGAGCTAACTTGTATATATATTTTGTCTTCCTTTTTAGCATAGCCAACTGCATTTGAATGGGTTCACAAAAAGTGAGTGAAATAGCTTACATTGATACAGTTTGACATTTAATAGCTGTAGGACTTTGATGCTGCATCTGTCCCTGATTAGATCACTCAACATATAACCAAGTAAAAAAAAAATCTGTCCTAAATTCTGCGTAGAAAAAGAAGAAAAGAAAAACTATGATGCACTCTTATTCATTCCTCTAGGGCGATTAGAAATTTTTTTTTAATAGAATTGAATGACTCCAATTAAGACAGCCCGTCAATGGAGCACAATAGTATTCCTGTAAATCGCTGTTGGCTTCAGTTCAGCAGGTCAAGGTGCACACAGGTCTTTAGATTGTAGTCACTGCTGAGTTTCATATGCAACAAATACAACACTATAATGTATTTTATTATGCTGCATAGTTACTGTATCACAAAAAAAACCAACACAATAAAACCATGATAAACCATCACTATTTGACACTGCAATGTGTCACAGGGCACCTACCCTGTCAACAGAAAATATTATTGGAAGGTTGTTAAAGGGGTTGTCTCATCTTGCCTAATGGGGGCATATCGCTAGGATATGCCCCCATTGTGTTATAGGTGCGGGTCCCACCGCTGGGACCCGCACCTATATCGAGAACGGGGCCCCGAAAGCGAACAGGGGCGCACTGCGCATGCGCAGCCGCCTCCATTCATTTTCAATGTGGCCGGCGAAGATAGCCGACCGCTGGCTCAGCTATTTCCGTCGGCTTCATAGAAATGAATAGGAGCAGTGGCCGCGCAAGTGCGGTGCGCTCCCATTCATTTCTATGGGGAGCCGGCTTGGTGGTGGCCGGACCGGAGTCCTCCAGCCACCACCTTGCGGGGCCCCGTTCTCGATATAGGTGCGGGTCCCAACGGTGGGACCCGCACCTAGAAGACAATGGGGGCATATCCTAGCGATATGCCCCCATTAGGCAAGATGAGACAACCCCTTTAATTCAAAACAGCATAATATGAAGTTCCTAGTGGGCTTGTTTTTAGACCTGTATGATAGAGAAGAATCTGAAATATACAGCATGTTATGTCATGCAAAAGGGTAATATTGGGCAGTTAGTCAACCCATAAACCCCAAATGTGCATGCTCCCGAATAGAATATTAATCTAAACATGAATTCATTAATATTAGTAACTAGAGATGAGCGAGTAGTGTTCGATCGAGCTGGTATTCGATCGAATACTACGATATTCGGCGTGCTCGATTTCTTTCGAGTATAACGGCGATGGCGCACTTAGAATTCGTTTCCCCTCCCACCTTCCCTGGCGCTCTTTTTCCACCAATCACCATGCAGGGGGGGTATGACAGGCACGCTGAGCACGCTGGCAGCGCGAAAACGGCGTCTACATGCATTGGCTGGAAAAACCATGTGACCTCGAATATTAAAAACTCAGCTCTTCCTGCTCGTTCGCATATGCTGTGTGAACTTAGTCAGGGACAGAGGCTGGAGAAGGGAGAGACAGGTTTTAGCTGTTGGACAGGCAGGAGCGTGATTAAAAGCCCTTATCAGGGCTACTATAGTGCAGTACAGTGATAGCTTTACTACAAGATACACTTTACAGAGAACGGCTGCCGTATTCAGGGATAGCTGCTGGAGTAGGGACAGAGAGAGGCATTAGTGGTGTATTAGGTGCTCTGCTACATACCAAACTATATTTGGCACTACTGCTGTGTACCTTGAAATATAAAATATATAGGCCTTTCAATTGGCAACTGTACTGTGCCTTCTCTTGCAAAGTAATTTCTCAAACCTGGTGTTCATACACACCGTCTGATCACTTAGTACACGGCTGTGTACCTTGAAATATACAATATATAGGCCTTTCAATTGGCAACTGTACTGTGCATTCTCTTGCAAAGTAATTTCTCAAACCTGGTGTTCATACACACCGTCTGATCACTTAGTACACGGCTGTGTACCTTGAAATATACAATATATAGGCCTTTCAATTGGCAACTGTACTGTGCGTTCTCTTGCAAAGTAATTTCTCAAACCTGGTGTTCATACACACCATCTGATCACTTAGTACACGGCTGTGTACCTTGAAATATACAATATATAGGCCTTTCAAATGGCAACTGTACTGTGCGTTCTCTTGCAAAGTAATTTCTCAAACCTGGTGTTCATACACACCATCTGATCACTTAGTACACGGCTGTGTACCTTGAAATATACAATATATAGGCCTTTCAATTGGCAACTGTACTGTGCGTTCTCTTGCAAAGTAATTTCTCAAACCTGGTGTTCATACACACCGTCTGATCACTTAGTACACGGCTGTGTACCTTGAAATATACAATATATAGGCCTTATAATTGGCAACTGTACTGTGCGTTCTCTTGCAAAGTAATTTCTCATACCTGGTGTTCATACACACCGTCTGATCACTTAGTACACGGCTGTGTACCTTGAAATATACAATATATAGGCCTTATAATTGGCAACTGTACTGTGCGTTCTCTTGCAAAGTAATTTCTCATACCTGGTGTTCATACACACTGTCTGATCACTTAGTACACGGCTGTGTACCTTGAAATATACAATATATAGGCCTTATAATTGGCAACTGTACTGTGCGTTCTCTTGCAAAGTAATTTCTCATACCTGGTGTTCATACACACCGTCTGATCACTTAGTACACGGCTGTGTACCTTGAAATATACAATATATAGGCCTTATAATTGGCAACTGTACTGTGCGTTCTCTTGCAAAGTAATTTCTCATACCTGGTGTTCATACACACCGTCTGATCACTTAGTACACGGCTGTGTACCTTGAAATATACAATATATAGGCCTTATAATTGGCAACTGTACTGTGCGTTCTCTTGCAAAGTAATTTCTCATACCTGGTGTTCATACACACCGTCTGATCACTTAGTACACGGCTGTGTACCTTGAAATATACAATATATAGGCCTTATAATTGGCAACTGTACTGTGCGTTCTCTTGCAAAGTAATTTCTCATACCTGGTGTTCATACACACCGTCTGATCACTTAGTACACGGCTGTGTACCTTGAAATATACAATATATAGGCCTTATAATTGGCAACTGCACTGTGCGTTCTCTTGCAAAGTAATTTCTCATACCTGGTGTTCATACACACCGTCTGATCACTTAGTACACGGCTGTGTACCTTGAAATATACAATATATAGGCCTTATAATTGGCAACTGTACTGTGCGTTCTCTTGCAAAGTAATTTCACGGCTGTGAAGGCAAAATATTGTAACCAAAAAAAAATAAAATGCGGCGTTGGGCTAGCGGAATAGGACGTGGACGAGGACGGGGGCGCGGAAATGCTGTTGGGGGCCTTGTTGAAGCCAGTGGGGATACAATGCGTGCTGGTGAGGGTCAGCCAGGATCCCGCTCATCCAGAATCCCTGCCTTTATGGGACAGTTAAGCAGGGGGCGGGTTACACCGCTGTTGAGGCCTGAGCAGGTTGAACAGGTGGTGCAATGGATATCCGATAGCGCTTCCACACAGTTGTCCACCAGCCAGTCATCCACACAGTCTCACTCTGACCCTCCTTCCTCCACACCTGGCCAACAGAGTCATCCCACCATTGACCCCTCCCAGGAGCTCTTTTCGGGTCCTTTTTCAGATGTGCCGGAAGAATCCCAGGAGCTAGCAGAGGAATTTGTTTGTAGTGATGCCCAAACACTTGAGTTTTCGCCATCTCCTGCTGATGTGGACCCTGAGCCAGCATCTGTTATCATGAGCGATGATGATGATGAGACGCAGTTGCCATCAAGGGAGGCTGTTGGAATGTCCAGTGGACAGGAGGAGGAGCAGAGTGAGGAAGTTGAGGTGGTGGATGACGAAATGACCGACCCCACTTGGCCAGGGGTGATGTCCAGCGAGGAAAGTAGTGGAGAGGTGGTGGTCTGCGCAGCACCGAAAAAGGCAGCAAGAGGCAGAGGGATGTCCAGAGGCAGAGGGATGTCCACAGGCAGAGGGATGTCCACAGGCAGAGGGATGTCCAGAGGCAGAGGACAGTCCAGACAGAGAAGTGAGGCCACAGCCAGCAGGGCCGAAGCTGTTCCCGGCAGCGGGCAGTCGCGCGAAGCTCCCCCATCGAGGCCTCGTACTTCTGTGGTGTGGAGATTTTTTAATGTTTGTGCGGATGACAAACTGAGCGCGGTTTGCACACTCTGCCACTCAAAACTGAGTAGGGCTCTGAGAAGAGCAATCTGACCACCTCAGGCATGCGGCGTCACTTGGAAGTCAAGCACTGGGCTGAGTGGGAGAGAGCAAACGCAATACAACCTGCGCCCGGTCTTGCTGCCACTGCCTCTTCCCCTGTGTTGTGTGCTGCCACTGCGGTCCAGACCTCCAGGCAGGACACCTCCACATCTGCCTCTGCCTCGGCTACTTTGGGGCCTTCTCCTTCAGCCTCCCCTTCCCCTGCCTCTTCGCCTGCACCTTCACACTCCTCGTCCCAACAACTGTCCATCTCGCAGGCGTTCGACCGCAGGCGGAAGTACGCCTCGAGTCACCCCCAAGCCCAAGCCTTAAACTGCCACATCTCCAAACTGCTGGCCCTGGAGATGTTGCCGTTTAGGCTTGTGGAGACGCAGGCCTTCCGCGACCTGATGGCGGCTGTCGCACCTCGCTATTCCGTCCCCAGCCGCCACTACTTTTCCCGGAGTGCCGTCCCCGCCCTGCACCAGCACGTGTCGCGTAACATCAGGCGGGCCCTGAGGTACGCAGTCAGCGCAAAGGTCCACTTGACCACCGACTCGTGGACAAGCGCTTGCGGCCAGGGACGATACATCTCTTTGACGGCACACTGGGTGAATGTAGTGGAGGCGGGGACGGGGTCGCAAACAGAGACGGCCTACCTACCACCCCCGCCCAAGATTGCCAGCATGGGTTCTGATAAACCCCCCTCCTCCTCCTCCTCTGCCTTAACATCGCCCTCAGCCGCTAGCTGGAAGCGTTGCAGCACTGGCGCGGGGAGACGTCAGCAGGCGGTGCTTAAGCTCATCAGCTTGGGCGACAGGAAGCACAGCGCCCCAGAGGTGAGGGACGCCATATTGCAGCAGACGGAGATGTGGCTGTCGCAGCTGCAGCTAGGACCAGGCATGGTCGTGTGCGATAACGGCCATAACCTGGTGGCGGCTCTGGAGCTTGCCGAACTCAATCACGTACCATGCCTGGCCCACGTTTTTAATCTGGTAGTCCAAAAATTTCTAAAGACTTACCCCAACCTGGCAGAGCTACTGGTGAAAGTGCGGCGCTTGTGCGCTCACTTTCGGAAGTCAACTGTAGCTGCTGCTAGCTTAAAAAAACTCCAGCAACGCCTCCATTTGCCTGAACATCGGCTGTTGTGCGACCTGCCGACTCGCTGGAATTCCACCTATTCCATGTTGGCCAGGGTGTGTGAGCAGCAGAGAGCATTGATGGAGTACCAGATTATGAATCCACGCGTGCCTCCAACTCAGCTCCCTCAGTTTGCCAACCACGAGTGGCCATGGATGGCAGACATATGCGATGTACTGCGTATCTTTGAGGAGTCCACCAAGAAGGTCAGCAGCGAGGACGCTATAGTGAGCGTAACCATCCCGCTCCTATGCGTCCTTAAAGAATCCCTCATCGCAATAAGGGAGAACGCATTGCACGCAGAGGAGACGGGGGTAGGAGGAGACGCAACGGAGCTACACAGTCAGACCACACTTTTGTCTGCTTCACGGTGGCAGTTGCAGGAGGATGAGGATGAGGAGGAGGAGGACGACGTGGAGGTGGCTGTGGAAGAGGAGGAGGATGCTGGCGGCGAGGGTAGCAGTCAGGCTGTGTGCGTCCCATTGGTTCAGCGCGGATGGGGCGGAGAGGAGGCGGAAGAGGAAGAGGAGGAAATGGCCAGTGATCCTTCTGGTGGGGGCAGTGAGGTCATGCCTATTCAGAGTCTGGCACACATGGCTGACTTCATGCTGGGCTGCTTTTCCCGGGACACACGTGTTGTCCGGATAGTGGAGAACAAACTGTACTGGGTCTTCGCACTCCTGGACCCCCGGTATAAAGATAACGTCTCCTCTTTTATTCCGGTAGAGGAGAGGACAAATCGATTGCTGGAATACCAGAGGGAACTCGTGCAGAACATGATGGAGATTTTCCCACCCACCATCGCTGGCGGCAGAGAGGAGAGGGTCTCCCAGAGTCCCACAACATCTATCAGGCCCACAGCCACCAGGGGAACACTCTCCAAGGTGTGGGACACGTTCATGGCACCCCCTCGTGCAACTTCCATCACTGCGGGGCCCGCTATCAGCAGGAGGGACAAGTATCGGCGGATGTTGCGGGAGTACCTGGCAGACCGTAACCCTGTCCTCCCCGATCCCTCGGCGTCCTACACTTACTGGGTCTCCAAGTTGGACACGTGGCTGGAACTGTCCCTGTACGCCTTGGAGGTGCTTGCCTGCCCTGCCGCCAGCGTGCTATCAGAAAGGGTGTTCAGCGCAGCCGGGGGCATTATAACCGATAAGCGCAGCCGCCTGTCAACCGACAGTGCCGACAGGCTGACGCTAATCAAAATGAACAGCAAGTGGATTGACCCGGACTTTGCTTCTCCAACAGTGGAAAGCAGCCAAAAGTGAAGTGCCATCTGTATGAAGTGCCATTTCCTCCTCCACCTCCTCCTCCTCCTCCTTAACCGCCGTAGAATTGCTCCGTAAATAAGAAAAATGTATATATTTATGGCTCACCTCTTGGGCCTCCACAAAATGTTTAAGCGGTGTCACCTCTTGGGCCTCCACATAATTTTTAAGAGGTCTCACATCTTGGGCCTCCACAAAATGTTTAAGAGGTCTCACCTCTTGGGCCTCCACAAAATGTTTAACAGGTCTCACCTCTTGGGCCTCCACAAAATGTTTAACAGGTCTCACCTCTTGGGCCTCCACAAAATGTTTAACAGGTCTCACCTCTTGGGCCTCCACAAAATGTTTAACAGGTCTCACCTCTTGGGCCTCCACAAAATGTTTAACAGGTCTCACCTCTTGGGCCTGCACAAAATGTTTAAGGGGTCTCACCTCTTGGGCCTCCACATAATTTTTAAGAGGTCTCACCTCTTGGGCCTGCACAAAATGTTTAAGAGGTCTCACCTCTTGGGCCTCCACATAATTTTTAACATGTCTCACCTCTTGGGCCTCCACATAATTTTTAAGAGGTCTCACCTCTTGGGCCTCCACAAAATGTTTAACAGGTCTCACCTCTTGGGCCTCCACAAAATGTTTAACAGGTCTCACCTCTTGGGCCTCCACAAAATGTTTAACAGGTCTCACCTCTTGGGCCTCCACATAATTTTTAACAGGTCTCACCTCTTGGGCCTCCACATAATTTTTAACAGGTCTCACCTCTTGGGCCTCCACATAATTTTTAACAGGTCTCACCTCTTGGGCCTCCACATAATTTTTAACACGTCTCACCTCTTGGGCCTCCACATAATTTTTAACACGTCTCACCTCTTGGGCCTCCACATAATTTTAACACGTCTCACCTCTTGGGCCTCCACATAATTTTTAACACGTCTCACCTCTTGGGCCTCCACATAATTTTTAACACGTCTCACCTCTTGGGCCTCCAATTTACCGTCTCACCTTGGGCCTCACAAAATGTTTAACAGGTCTCACCTCTTGGGCCTCCACATAATTTTTAACACGTCTCACCTCTTGGGCCTCCACATAATTTTTAACACGTCTCACCTCTTGGGCCTCCACAAAATGTTTAAGAGGTCTCACCTCTTGGGCCTCCACAAAATGTTTTAGAGGTCTCACCTCTTGGGCCTCCACAAAATGTTTAACAGGTCTCACCTCTTGGGCCTCCACAAAATGTTTTAACAGGTCTCACCTCTTGGGCCTCCACAAAATGTTTAAGAGGTCTCATCTCTTGGGCCTCCACAAAATTTATCAAAGTCTCACCTCTTGGGCCTCCACAAAATTTTTAAGAGGTCTCACCTCTTGGGCCTCCACAAAATGTTTAAGAGGTCTCACCTCTGGGCCTCCACAAAATTTTATCAAGGTCTCACCTCTTGGGCCTCCACAAAATTTTATCAAGGTCTCACCTCTTGGCCTCCACAAAATTTTATCAAGGTCTCACCTCTTGGGCCTCCACAAAATTTTTAACAGGTCTCACCTCTTGGGCCTCCACAAAATTTTATCAAGGTCTCACCTCTTGGGCCTCCACAAATTTTTATCAAGGTCTCACCTCTTGGGCCTCCACAAAATTTTTAACAGGTCTCACCTCTTGGGCCTCCACATAATTTTATCAAGGTCTCACCTCTTGGGCCTCCACAAAATTTTATCAAGGTCTCACCTCTTGGGCCTCCACAAAATTTGATCAAGGTCTCACCTCTTGGGCCTCCACAAAATTTTTAACAGGTCTCACCTCTTGGGCCTCCACAAAATTTTATCAAGGTCTCACCTCTTGGGCCTCCACAAATTTTTATCAAGGTCTCACCTCTTGGGCCTCCACAAAATTTTTAACAGGTCTCACCTCTTGGGCCTCCACATAATTTTATCAAGGTCTCACCTCTTGGGCCTCCACAAAATTTTTAACAGGTCTCACCTCTTGGGCCTCCACAAAATTTTATCAAGGTCTCACCTCTTGGGCCTCCACAAAATTTTTAACAGGTCTCACCTCTTGGGCCTCCACAAAATTTTATCAAGGTCTCACCTCTTGGGCCTCCACAAAATTTTATCAAGGTCTCACCTCTTGGGCCTAAACACAATTTTTAACAGGTCTCACCTCTTGGGCCTCCACAAAATTTTCCATGAGCCTCTGGCCAGCCCACGGCCTCTTCCTGCCTTTTGCGGTCCTATGCATCCCTCAACATCCCCACTGCTTTACCTGCTAGACATGACACTGGGCCAGGTCGGGTCACTGACATCTCAAGCGCCAACAATTTGGGCATTTTAAGGCTTCTGCATGTGTTTGAGTTGTTTTTACATTTTAAAGAAGACATGTCTGACCACATCTCACACACACACACAATGACAATTAGGGGTGGGGTCTATTTGCTTTCCCCTTTGCCTATGCCATCTGTGGTTGTCATAGGCAACGTGATTTTAAGGGGTGCAGAATTTTATCTTCTTTTTTGTCTAGTTTGGCTTGGGGTCCATGGCAATGTAGAGGAAAGAAGGTTTCCTTGTATGGTCTCACTTTACAGAGAGGTTACATTGTCTTTGGAGTGTATTGTTGAGAGGCTGTGATAGTGGCGTAATAGTGCGACTTGGGCGCGTTATATGCACCCAGACATGCTTCCCCTGCTGTCCCAGTTGCATTCCAGCAGTGTTGGCATCCTTTTCTGAGGTTTCAGGGTGGACTTGGTGACCTCCAAGTGGTCGAATTGAGATTTCCAAGTGGCGAGCATTGTTTTCCCATAGACTTTAATGGGATTCGATATTCGGTCGAATAGTCGAATTTCGCGGTCTATTCGAATCGAATTTCGAACTTTCGAATATTTCACTACTCGCTCATCTCTATTAGTAACCAAATAAATAAATAGGTAAAAGCCAATGCATACAGTAAGTTCAAATAATATTACCAACCAGATTTGTGCAGTTCTGCCATCCCACTCAGACCCCTAAGGGCTTGTTCAAACATCAGTTATTTAATCAGTTATTTCCATCAGTTATTGAGAGCCAAAACCAGGTGCGGGTCAAAAACAAAGAACAGGTGCAAATCTTTTCATTACACCTGATATCTGTGAAGGCTGTGGAAATAACTGATCAAACAACTGATGTGTGAACAATCCTAAGTGTTTTCCCATGTGGCTTCAATGGGAAGTACTACTCATAGAAAGTGAGCACTACATATATATAGTGGTTTAGTAAGTTAAGAATTTGCAGGTGCTACTTTATAGCATGGTGCTTGATTCACTCACAAATGATAGCAAACCAGGGTGAGCACAGAGCAGATATTATGCAGCAACTGCAGTTCCCACTGCATCTCTGCCCATAGATCAGTGATGTGTCAGGATACCTCCCAAGTGCAGAAGTTTATATAGAAAATCCTTATAAATAATATCACATACCTGACAAACAGCAAAATAAATATAAATATAAAATACAATAGATATTGCAGAATTAAAAAGAGATCATGTGCAAATTAAATACCTACTGCTCCCTATTACAAATTACATAATGCAAAATTACATATATATGTATACAAAGAAAAATGTGTAAAAATTTATAATCCTATACCCTATTAATATAGAAAAATAGTAATGAATGAAATCTGTACTGCGTAACTTTAATCTCCATATCATAACTTCAGCTCTTATACTTTGTACTGTATATGCTGTAACACTGTAACTTGAAGTCATTCCTATATATATTTAGGTCTATATGGACATGTTGCACAGTATATAACTGAGTCAGTTTTACACTTCAAATTATGTACAATTTTATAGACTTTAACGTAAATCAGAAAAATAATCAGCAGTAATCATATATCTACATGAAAGGAGAAAAAAAACTATTCAGACATGTTACAAGGAGTTAAAGAAAATGACAAATATTCATGTGATTTATATTATAAGAAAGCTAAAACCTGGTGGAATGAATCAGCCTTAGAGCATTATTTAAGTAGAAATCTAACATCAAGGGGTTATGCTTGCAAGTGTTTTCATCATAACATGTAGAAGATGAGGATATTCATACTAAATGGGAAGAAGCATGTAGTTTATGCTCATATACATTTTATAAATTACACAGAAATGTTGGAATTTCAAAAAACTGTTCAAGATAAGCTTAAAACGTCTATGTTCCAGGAGAATTGAACTAGGGTAGAGCAGGAATTCGGCATTTTAGGAGCCTAAATCCAAAAAATATCAAAGAGATACACAGAACTATGATAACCAACACGTATTTAAATGGAAAGAGCCAGCAAATGAAAACTTACAAACAATTAGTTCTTCCAAGTTTATCCTCACATGCCTCTACAGCCCAGGGAGGTGTTCATAAAAAGAACTCAGAACAATACTAGAAAGGAATCAATGAAAAGGAAGTTCACCTCGAATAATAATGACCCCAATAATAACAGTGAATTGAAGGTAATTAATCTTTCTTCCACTATTTTTCTGAAGACCAATTATCTGATTTGGCATCAGTGCTTACTTTTAGTCCAGCAGCAAACCAGATAAATTTGCTAATATTAAGGTAGTCTTTCTTTTTGCAAGGAAATTACTTATACATTTTTTTTTCTAAAATACATATACATATATTCCTTTTACAGCCCAACAAGAGCTGGAAGCACTATAAGCATGAAAAGAACTACGGTACTTCTAGAACAGGATGATGCTATTGATAGTAAGTTCCCATCTTCTATTAAAAATGAAGCAGTGTATTTCCATCACTATTACTAAGCCCACCAGTAGATATATTTGTTAAATAAGTATCTGTAGCAATTATGATTATGGATTAAACAAAAGCCTATAATGCACTACTCTCCAAACGTTAGGGATATTTGGCTTGTGGGTAAAATTTCAGGATTAAACTAAGATGTACGCTAACATTTACAAATTAACTTAATGTGACCTTCTCTAAACTTTTGAATGCACTTGTCCAACTGTTCAATGTTTCAGTACTTTTTGCACAACTTGCTGTTCTCTAACAAGGAGCTAAATGGCAAAATTCACCACAGGTGTTTAATCTATGAATTGCCCAATACATTTCCTGGTTCAACCAGAATGTGTATTTGAACAGTGCTGCTCAAGCAGGATGTTTTCAGACGGAAGTGGCAACTGAGCTTAGAGTGTCACAAAGTGTCACAGCAGGTTGCAAGAGACATAGAGAGAGACTGGAAGAGTCACAGAAAGGCATAGAAGTGGATGTACTTTGGCCACATACCACACTGATGACCGCTTTATTGTGACCAATACCCCGCAGAGCCAGATGATGAATGCCTCACAACTCCAGACACATTTAAGAGAGATGAGAGGCACCCAAGTGTCACCTCAAAATTTGAAACCATTTACATAAGCGTTGGCTGCGTACTAGATGACCTGCAAGGGTTCCTGACCAAAGGTGTCATCGTCTTACATGGGATAGGGAGCATCTACGCTGGACAAGGGACCAGTGGGCCTCAGTGCTGTTCACTGATAAAAGTCGATTCACACTGAGCAGAAATGATGGCCGCTAACAATGTTGGAAACATCAAGGAGAGCACTATGCATCAGCCACTGTATGATGATTTGCCTGGTCACATGACCCTCCATCAGCAGCCATCTTATGGACAGGACCTACATGTGCACTGAACAAAAAACTTTGTTAACAAGTAAGCATATCTCATAAAATATAGAAAATAATGCAGAATGTCAACAAAGACTATATTAGTAAGTGATATATAATCATCTCACAAACACACTGGTCAACAGTAACCAGAAAGTGGCCAACCCCTACAGGTCAGTTCATTAGAGCTCAGAGAATTTGTGATTAGGACTCAGAATTTGAAAATCAAGCTATGGATCTGAGAAATTGACGGAATATAAAGATGTTGATATACAAAGAGGTTACCTGTGTGCAAATAAACCTTAACCATGTCCATCTGATGAGGTAACATTATTCTGTGAGACTAATTATAAAAATACTGGCCAAAATTTTTACAAGATAAAGCTCTTAAAGGTTTGATACCTGAGACCCCAAAAGTTATGGCAAAGAGAAGTAAAAATTTGGGAGATATATTGGTAAAAAGCCACTACTGGGGGAGGGGGGGTTATCATGAAGGGAATATTTTAAGTCAATTTGGGTTGTCTGTGTGTTGGTGTACATTATGCCACATATATCAAATGTTTCATGTTGTTTCATAAATTTGTTTTATCCCTAAACCTACCTTTTATCTAGAATCTACTCCAGTTTTCCTACTACATCCTCCTACTTGAGTGAGATTGTGACCTTTTTTATGACTTTTTAAAAATGTATCAGTACTAAATCTGTAGTGAAACTCATTAATATAGCTATACTCATATCTGAAAACTTGAGCGGTGTAAAAATAAAAAATAAAAAATCGCACATTTTTTGAGCAAGTCCAAAAAGTCGCAAAAGCCAATTTTGCAACTTTTTAAAGTTAGAATTCTGGAGTATATGGATTCTTTCTGAGATTGTTTTTAATGGTTTTATGGGAATGAGTATTGGTGTGCTTATAAATAAATAAAGATTGGAACTTGTATTCTGTTATTTGAGTAGTTCTTATACATATACCAAGGACATATATAGGTAATAAATTTACAAAGTGTTAGCTCAGTATCCTTTTTTAAATACCGAGTCTGATCTGC
This sequence comes from Rhinella marina, assembly GCA_900303285.1. Taxonomy (NCBI): domain Eukaryota; kingdom Metazoa; phylum Chordata; class Amphibia; order Anura; family Bufonidae; genus Rhinella; species Rhinella marina. Next base: position 77,041 of record ONZH01016420.1, read on the forward strand.
AGTGCAGGTAGCAGGTTATAGAATAGAGTTAGCTGAAAACAATGTTATATGGTTCCGTGGGAAAAGTTGGAGTAACTTGTATTTCATTCAGGCTTATTCCAGCACTTTCTTTTGCTTAGAATTCCAATAGGGTCATAATCAGTGATTGATAGCTATTTCTGCATGTATAGTCATAGAAGGAAGGATGTCAGTCGCCAAATTGAACTGCACATTGGATTTCTAAGCAAAGAAAAAGCAAAAATATAAATGAATGAAATATAACTTACTCTGGGTCTTTTGCTACAGAACACACACTATACAGTTATCTAAAAATGTATTATATTATTATTATTATTACTTGTGTTTAGTATATGTTGCCTGAATGTAGCAAAATATATATCATAGGAAGTTTTCCATGTGTTTCCATACTTTTTTCTATCATGATGCAAAATATATAGATATGCAGAAAAAAATATCAAATTAAATGTGAATTTGTAGTAACAAAATACATGAGAAATAAACAAGATATGGTCATCAATTCATTCCATCAGAAAGATGAACAAAATATATATTGAAGCACTGGTATTGGGAGGAACAAAGTGATAGACAGATAAGGACATGATAATGAAGAAACGGAATGTATACACGGGAGAGTACGAGCCACAGTGGGAAGTAGAGTGGATATTATACTTTCTCATCTAGCTCACAAATATAAAGTTGTTGTATCAGTCAAAGCTATTTCCTGGTTATAGGCAAAATGACCAACAGCCTTTAGGAGACAGGTTGTTAAGATGAACACTTTTTCTCAGTTATGTGATTGATGTTCTTACTAACATGTGCTGGCAGTTGGCTGGAGGCAGCATAGTGTGAGGTATTTTCTCTGCTTTAGTTATCCAATGTTCAATGTCAGGAATAACATTGTAGTAATACAAATTGTTATGGACACCTTCAAATACATTTTCTCTATTAATTATTTACACAGATTTTGTGCAAAAATATTTTGTCTTTAAAAGATATTGTATTGTTTGGCTTTTAACAATTCTATATTTTACACTAAGGCTACATTCACACGGCCGTTGTTTTCACGGCCTCCGAGCCGCGGTCACGCAAAAAATAAAAATAGAACATGTCCTATTCTTGTCCTCAATTGTGGACAAGAATAAGCATTTCTATGATAGCCATGGCATGTGCGGTACACAAATTGTGGAACGCACATGAGACGGTTGTGTGAATGTAGCCTAAAAAGTAGCTTCAGAATATTGTTTTCAGTAAAATCCACCAGATTGGTTTTGAGAAGACTGGTTCTCCAGACTATGTCTGACCTCTCCTAAAAAGTCTTCTAAGATATTTGGCCAGTTAAAGCTCAATGCAATTTTATCCAGAGCTAGTCCTGTGCTTCTGTACCTGGTTTCTGGATGTTGTCAGTGCTTCAAAAGAGATAGTGGGACAGTGGATTTCCTGAACCTGCTGGAACAAGACATCAGTGTTGCTATGATCATAGCTCTCTGTGTATATGTTCTATTGTATCAATTTCATGGAATTGAGGAGAAGGTGATGAGGATTGGAAGTTAGAAATATAGCATTAAGCATGATAATACAATGGAATTAGGGGAACCCACAACATTTGGTACATGTAGGTGCACTTGTGAAGATGCATTGTTTACTATGCAACAGAGTGCACATTAGTGCGACCCCTGGAATGCTCTGGGCTCCAAAATGTATCCAGTTTTGTCAGGTGCTGACTCCAGACGCAGCTTAACAACGTAGGGGACAACACCCTCATGTTCCAATTGCAAAATCCATAGCTTATGATTCGGCTGAACTGATATAACTGTAGAATAGTGGTGCAGTAAGTTTGGTTCAGTGGAACGCTGGGGGTCTGAGTGTTATATCAATACAGAGTAAAACAGGGGTACAACTTTCCTTTCTTAATCAGTCTTTACTAGGGATATATTCATGAACATAGATAAATATGGCCATTAACCCTAAGAGTACCTTGCAATTTTTGCATTTTCGTTTTTCACTCCTTGCCATTTTTACTTTTTTATTGTTCACATAACCTTATAGGAGGGTTTTTTTATGGGACAAGTTGAACTTTTTAATGGCACTGTTTAATATTGTATATGATTTTGTGGGCAACTGGAAAAAAAAGTCCAAATAGGATGAAATTGGAAAAAAAAATTAAGTCTGCCACAGTTTTAAGTTTTATTTTTTTTTTAATGGCGTTCCCTATGCAGTAAAAATTGACTTGTTATCTTCATTCTCCAAGTCAGCATGAATACAAAGATATCACATTTGTATAGTTTTTCTTAATACCGAAAAAAACCTGGAATTTTTTATTTCTATATTCTGACCTCTATAACTTTTTGTAGTTATGTGTATAGAGTTGTATGAGGGCTCATTTTTTGCTGGGTTGTCTGTGCTTTTCAGATACCATTTTAAAGTATGTATGACTTTTTGAACACTTTGATAATTTTTTTGGAGGGGAGTGACAAAAAATGGCAAATTGGCCAATTTAGTTTTTTCTTCCATTATTCTATTTTTTCCATTTGCTCTACAGGATATATATTATTATATTTTCATAGAACAGACATTTTTGCTGATGTGTATTTTTTATTGGTTATGCATTTTTATTTTAATTCAGGGGAAAGGGGGTTGATTTGAAGTTTTATATTTTTTATTTTTTTTATATTTTTAAAATCTTTTTGCCTTCCCCCCTGCCATCTGCTGACCGGTATTGGTATATTCTAGTAATAGCTACCAAAGCCTGCTTGAGGCTTCGGGATATTACTGTAGTGTAACTAGTTCCCTGAACTCAGCCGAAGAGCGCTGTTACGAGCGAGGGAGCATGTAGCTCCTACTTCTGGACTGCTCAGATGCCATGGTCATGTTTGATAATGGCATCAAGAAAAGTTTGAAGATTTAGTTACTTTCTGGTGGAAGAAAGAATTTTAATTATGAGTTTAAAGCCAGATCTTATTTCTTTGGCATAATGTTAATGTTAATTAGTTCTTTAATATTATTGGAAAGCAGCATGTCCTGAGTAATTATGTAAAACATCAAACAACAATATATTTCCAGAATGTAACTTACTAATTTACTAATTGACATTATTAAACTTATTTTAACATATTCCATAACCTTTTTCTAATTCTAGGAAGTTATTCACATTGCCTGATTGGAGTTGGAAAGGAATGTTTTCCCCTAAAATTAGAAAAATTGGCTTCTACCTCATTAAGTTTTCAAGTTTGTTGCCTTCCTCTGGATCAATTTGCATAGGCCGAACTGGACAGACAAATGTCTTTTTTTCAGCCTTAAAAACTGTTACTACATTAATTCTGTATATATATTTATATATATATATCTTAATATTATAAAAATGAGTTTCTGTCTGTCTGTCTGTCTGTCCTCTATACGCGACCAAACTACTGGACCGATTTTCACCAAATTCGGCACACGGGTACATCAGGTGCCCGAGAAGGTTTTAGACAGGTCTCATCTCTCTAGGACATAACGTTCCTGAGATATTCCCAAAATATGACCTGCATTTGCCAATATTAGCCTGACAGCATTGGTTTTAAACCCCAACTGCCATTCTCTGCACAGACACACGCAGGGAGGACAGGTTTCCATAACAACACAGCCAGGTAATTAGCAGCCAGCTGAGGATCTCAGGTAACAATCCAGTCATTTCTATTCAATGCTTTAAAGGGGCAAAGCGCTGTGGATGATACTGTTAAAGGGGTATTCCGGTTACCATAAATATAACTTATGTTTTAGACTAATTTTAGATTATGACGGTTCAGTAGTAAATCTTCCACTGCTACCCATTGCGCGTCCTCATAAATTACCATGGCACCGACCTGTGATTCACACCACTCTCAAAAGAAGGATTTACAACACCTGCTCCAGGTTTCTCTAAGCCATGCCCCGACTCTGTCAGGCCATGCCCCCTTCCCCCTCCGCAGCCAATTGGGATTGAAAAAATGAAGGTAAAAATAAACTTCTGCCAGCTGCAGGGGTGGGAGGGTGAGTTTCTCTCTGCAACAACACACAGAAGCATTAGATGAAATAGACCAATATTAAACTACTACCGTTCAATAGTAATAAAAGATGTTTTCTTCCACTAAAAGGACTTAAAAGCAACCCCCCCCAAGATCCCGCTAAACCACGCCCCCGGTCAGGCCACGCCCTCTCCCACTCCGCAGCCAATGGGGATTGAAAAAATGAAGGTAAAAATCAACTTCTGTCAGCTACAGGAATGGGTGGGAAGGAGACTTTCTCTCTGCAATGACACACACACAAACATTAAATGAAATAGATTAAATATACCCGTGCAAAGCAATGTTTTCTTCCACTGCTACCCACTGTGTTTCCTCAAATTACCATGGAATTGACCTATAATTCAGGCCACCCTGAAAAGAAAGACCTACAAGCAACCCGCCCCCAAGGTCCCAGTAAACCACGCCCCCAACCCGGTCAGGTCATGCCCCCTCCCACTCCGCAGCCAATGGGGATTGAAAAAATGAAGGTAAAAATCAACTTCTGTCAGCTGCATTGACATTCTCTCTGCAACAACACACAGAAACATTAAATGAAATAGATGAAATATACCCAGGCGAAGTCGTGTCTTTCTGCTAGTATATATATATATATATATATATATATATATATATATATATATAACACACACACATATATGGCATATATATCACTTTGTGTATCCAGGCACATCAACATATTGTAGACATGACGTCATTGCACAGTATAGCTAATTAGCATACCAAATAAAAGCAGTTTTTTTGGATTGCAGGAGCAAGTCTAGCACATAAAGGTATAGTTATAAAACAGGGAGATGCCATACCGACCAAAGTGCCCAGCTTAGAACCGATTCTGTTGATAATAGACTTCCTTTAAAAAATGAAAGCTGTCGTGATTAATGTCATCATATTCTGTTAATTTTGAAAAGAGATCCAATGTCCATTTCTTGTATGTATATTTTACACTGATTTAATCATAAATAAAATAAGCTGGTTGAAATTTTTACATGCTG